>JAVTVY010033786.1:0-138133 GCA_036873755.1 Hanleya hanleyi | reverse complement strand
GCTTCTCGAGTGCACCAAGTTGAAATATATTCAATTCTTGCACATACCTCCCAGTAGATACTGTAACAAATTCGGCGTGTACCATGCTCACATTTCCTTCAGAACCCAGTAAACTTCAGTCACACTTGTCCGCTAGTTATTTTTTTTATTTTATATATATCAGGTCTGAGATTTTTTCATCTCTCGCGCCGATCGTGCAATCTCTTCATAACACGTACAGATTCAATATATAGCAGCTACTTACCCTGACCTTGCTCTGTACCTTCGCTTTAGCTAATAGTCACCCCAACCCAGTTTGTTACACACAGTGCTGCACTTTCTCGACTGAACTGAAGGTGCTCTCGTGTCCTGGCACATGTAGGTACTGTCGTGATATGACTGAAACAAGTGGTGAAAGACGACGTTAAATTCTACTCTCTCACTCAATCATTTCGCTACACGGCGTTCTTCTGAAGGGGAACTAAATGAAAAACGTAAATTCGTATCATAGCTTCGTTTTCATTGTCTGACATGACGAACTTCAATGCAAGTTAGGTGTTTGGATAAATCTCTGGCCTGTAGACACTTTTGATCGACATTCCACTCCTCTTAATCCGCTATTATCCAAATTTGCGTTTGATATAACGCAGCATACCAAATTTCATGCTTAATTTCTTGCAGTCCCATAAAGACAGAAATATGAACACATTTTTTGCTTCAATTTCAATTTAAGCAATTTTTAACTGATATTTAGGAAACAACGTAGGAGTAAACGTCAGAGGACACGTCAAGACATAGCGACCAATTATTTTGCGGTCATGACTGAGGAGAACATATTATTTCGTCAGGTTGAACGTTTAAATTTGTGCCTTCCAGCGAAGTGATCGAAAAATAAACCCGTCAAATATGCAGGTTCTGTGTCGCATGTTTCCTCGAGGTTTATTCTTGTGCAAAGTTTAGAGATAGCCATAGGAATAGACACTAGACGCAGAATGGATTTACACGCAACATTTGTTCTACATTTGTCCAGGTCGATACAAAATCGATCATTACAACTTAAAACGCACTTCCATTCCGCAATAAGTGTTTCCAATGATTCCCAATCAAGCAGTCTTTCCACCAGGACCGTTAATTTACTTACTCACACGCAAGATCCTCTTAGAGCAAATGATGTTAACATGTTCATGTTAACCAGCCTTTTCTCAGAAAAGGGTGCTCATTCCGAGACATTTTACACCGATCTAAGGAATAACAAGCGCTGAATGAGCGCAAAGACCTCCGTCGAGGCAACAGGGTCAGTAGGGGAATAGTACATCACTGAATAACATAGGGCCGGATGCCAAGCTCAATTTTGCATTTGTTGACATGAACTTCACCAATGGTAATTAACGTGAGATTGACGGTTCCCCACTAGCATGTCCAGCTAGGGATGTGGAAGTCACATTCCCCGCAAATAATATTTCTTTGATTTCACGCGCTTGAAATATTGGGGTATGGAATAGAGTATATTGATGGAAAACCTGGAATACTGCTTGAGACATTAGGCCCCTTCCCACCCACACCTCCCCATGAGAGGACACCCCCACCCAAATCAACACGTTAGCGGCAGAAATGAGATCCTGTGTGCCTAGTTTTACCAACTTGCTTGTGATTTTATACTATAGGCCCTACACATCAACACTTCATATTTTGTATGTGTACAGTATAGCATCCTCATTGACAGAATCCTCTACAAAACACATCTGATTTTACCGACACTTCGTTCTGATCTGTCTCAGCATCATGTGCGGATTCAATGAGCTCGGAATAATTTTGTATACTGGTGTTACAGGTCACCTTCACCATAATGTATCAATTACCATGGACTTGTACATGTATCACATTCATATTGAATGGTGATGGCTGATGAGAATATTGCCCATATGGAACAAATGGCTGATTCCAGCGAATAAAAAGTTCATGTTAATCATAAACAACATACAATTAATAATACTATCAAATAATTATGTATATTCCTTGTCGACATCAATATAATACAGACAATATTATGACTGAATCAGGGTAACAGATATCCAAGGGTATATATGTCTACACTAAACTGAAGGAGATCCATGATGCGTATTATATTATGTTGTAAAACTTCACTTGCTAATCTCGATTATGCTGCTTATTGTGAAAATAAATGAAGTTATGAAAATAAATTTAGTATGATTGCCCACTATCCTCAAATTAGAAATATCTTCAGCAGCTAAAGTTAAGCCAATCATAACAATATATAACACCATGGTACTCAGGAAATGAAGTCTTTGTTTCTAGAAGCTAAATCATTTCTGACACATTCAAGTCCTCACCTGGTCAAGGGAGATAATTTTGTAAAAAAAAAATACAAAAAAAAAACAAGTATAGATCCACACTGGCGCAGGCCAGAAAGTTGTATGACCTTTGATGATATTTGTGGAGCATGCTGCAGGACTTCAACTTTCATGAATCTGATATTATCCACACAACCCATTCTACATGATATTTTTGCCATAGCACCGATAAACTAGATCCCTCCATTTATGTGGTCTAGATCCAGGAGCTATTGGGGGCTGCAGGTTTTGTTAAATTTAGATCCAATTATTCTGAGAGAAGGAATGAAGTCCGGCATGGTTGTTTTGAGGTAAAACTGGGCATCCTTGAAAATGTCTGACCGATTGACACATGTATCACTCTGCCGGTCATCATTACATGCGTAATGTTTATTTCCTGAGGAATCGGGGGGGAGGGGGGGGGTTGTGGTCAATCACTGACTCTGATGCTTATGTGCTTCATGACCTACGTGACAGGTTTATGGACTTTACAACATGTTGGCAGAAGATTATTGTATCTTACATCAAGTTTATGGCTGGAACTATGAAATAAATTTAAAGGTAAACATGCCAAAGAATTGTACATGTATATGTGCTATGTCGCTGTAAATTGCAGGATTAGTGGTCTGTGGACTGGGCAGCGGCACATGTCTGCATAAGTTTTTCAGTGCTCTCCAGGTAAATGCCATGACTGGAAATATGAAATTAATTCAAAAGTAAACATGCCATATATGACATTGTACATGTATAAGCTTATACATGTGACATGTTGCTGTGAATCACACGTTTTTGGCTTGTGAACTACATGATACTGTTATGGGCAGTCAGCACATGTTTGCAGAAGTTTACTGATGGTTTTCCAGTCCGAAACAGGCAGGGAAATATGAATTTGACCCAAAAATCAACCGGACTATTACACAAAAATACTACAATATAGTACATGTTGTTTGTGTTGAAGTTTCGCACAATTTGGATTTCACGGACTACGTGACAGGGTTATCATGTACGACACATGTTGGCGGAACTTTATTGATTGTTTTCCAGTCCGAAACAGGCAGGAAAATATGAATTCGCAGAAAAAAGCAAACCTGCATTTTACATAACAAAGACATAAATTTGGTACGTGTGCTGCACATTGATAAATCGCACAATTTTGATTTGGCAGACTACGTGAAAGTCTTATGGACTACGGGACATGTTGGCGGAAGTTTTCCAATGCATTCCCAGTCCCAAGCAAGGAAGGAAATATGAATTTGACCCAAAAATCAACATGACTATTACACAAAAATGCTACAATATTGTACATGTTGTTTGCGTTGAATTTTTGCACAATTTGGATTTCAAGGACTACGTGACAGGTTTATCATCTACGCCACATGTTATCAAAACTTTGCTAATGGTTTTTTAATCTGAAACAGGCAAGGAAATATGAATTTGCAGAAAAAAGCAAACCTGCATTTTACATAATAAATACATGAATTTGGTACATGTGCTGCGCGTTGATAAATCGCACAATTTTGATTTGGCAGACCACGTAAAAGTCTTATGGGCTACGGGACATGCTGGTGGAAGTTTCAATGCATTTCCAGTCTCAATCAAGCATGGAAATATAAATTTGACCCAAAAGTAAACATGAATTTTGAATAAGAACAAAGAAAAATAGCACATGTTGTTTGCGTTGAATTTTCATACAATTTGGGTTTCACAGACTATGAGACAGGTTTGCCATCTACGTTATAAATTTATATCAGTGGAAGATTACGGATACTTATTCCGCGCCCAAACATGCAGCAAAATAAAAAATAAACGAAAAATAAAACATGTATTTTACAGTTTTACACAACATTACAAATATATGGACCACGCCCCCTTTGTTCGTGTATTCATTTAACGACTAATTGGCTATAGTTCGATGGAACGAGACTGGCCTGCGTTAGAACATGATATGTCATAGAACATGTTCGCATAGATCTGGAGTAATGAAACACTCCTGGAAACAAGAAATGACTCAAAATACAAACCCGGAAATGGAAAACAACAACATGTCTTGGTTTGCGCGACCTTGGTGACCTTCCCCACCGTAAATTTTATTTCGGGAAATAGAGCCTAATAACGTGTTTGCTGGTGAAAAGGGGATATTTCCTGCCTCCTACATTTTCACAAGCTTTCGTTTGATGGGGAAAAGAGGGAGAGAACGGGTGTAGTTTAGCCAAAGGGGGGGGGAGAGAAAATTGATGGGAAATCTGACCTGATTTGGCAACGTCGTTTGAGGTTCAGCGATTTGGGTCCAGCCTCGCTGTGAGTTTCAATTCGAGATTGAGGTGGAACCCGACTACAGAAGCAAGGCTCACTGCAATGCATTGCAATGGGAAACCCCATTATTTCAATTGTGTCCAAAGAAAAAGTGCAAGATTTTGTCGGGAACCATGACGATCCCTATTGGAAATACTATGAGTCGTGGGTTCCCCATATGACAATTATTTGGCGGGAGATTTCACGTTGCGTTCCTAGACCTCCGTCTGATCGACGGAGGTAACAAACAGGTGCGACGTTTCCGTTTTCGCTCCCAGAAATCCACTCGGCCAGAGGTCAGTTTTCGCAGCTAAAGTGAGTTCTGGGGCTAGATTGAGAATCTGCTGCTTTCAAACACCCCAATTACAAACGATCATCCGTGTTACATCTTCGGGTCTGCATGTGATTACATCTGACACTCCCGAGTCTCGTACATGGTCATCTGATGGGTTGGCGAGAATATTATATCCCTCTGCTCTTCCATTCGTGTCAATTCCGCTCAAGCTGGTGTTAGGGGTCGTGTATCCATATCATTCAATTTGCACAGTCGTCAATGACCACATTTTGTACAATTAAATATCCCGCTCGTCCATCTCAGGTTATGGTCGCTTTGATAACATTTTCCGCGACGATGCAGTCTCCAGCTTAAAATGTTTAGTCACGTGACCATAATCTTCTGACAGGGCACTGGTGATATTTGTCGTCACAGTACTGATACCACCAGAAGTAGTTTCATCCACTTCTGATACTACTGATTCAAATAAGACAAGGCTAATGCGATAATAGTTCAGAAAACGCAGTATGCTACAAGAAATTACTCGACTATACTTTCGAATTATCACGCTGGTATAAATCATAATGTTTCATCTCACCCTTTATCATCGGGCTCAGTAAAAAACCGCAAATTTATTGGCAGAAATTCAACTTCACAGCTCCTTATTTTATAGCATCGCTGTAAAATGTATTCTCATCATCTAGCGTGTGATTGGTATTAGCGTATACCGTAGTCTTTCTTTTCCAGTTCAGGACGTGATTCAGAACGGCCAAGTGACACGGCTAGGTTCAGAGTATAGAGGGCACAGTTATAACGATGAATTCATTTACTCACTGAGAGATGATGTAATCTGCTCTTTTGTATTAAAGGTCAGGCCTTTGTCGAGTAAATTCTATTATTGGACCTGCATTAACGAAATAATCAAACACAACATCTAATTCTCATTTTGATGAATCCGATGGCTAACCTCGTATTATTTTAGCCCCGAGTTTTAAGGTTCTTGGTACAGCAAAGATTCGGTGCCGAGGACAATATTTCACTAAAATTCCCTTGCCAGAAACGGAGTAACAAAATAACATAACTGTTTTCTAGAAAGCAATTTGATTATTGATATAAGGTGTTTACGCAGCTGATCCAGTAACTGTAATACGATCCTTGCTGAAAGAGGGATAAGACAATAGTCATCAGTATAAACCCGTGACCGAGTTCGGCTTGTTTGACACGCTGAAAAGCATACTTCGTCTTTGAGATGTAGCTTTACTACAGGTGTATTTACTTTTGGTTGTTACGAGCCAACGTACATGTATATGATTCAATACTAACATTCAACCGGTAGACCCAAGTAATCTCCCTTTAATAGCCATTGAAACTGACGCTGTTTACACTCTCTGGAAAAACTTGAGTGAACTGTTCCACTCAAGTTTGAGTGAAATGTACCTGTTCACTCAAACTTGAGTTACTTTTCACTCAACTTGAGTTACTTTTCACTCAACTTGAGTTAAAACCACTCAAGTTCACTCAACTTAAGTGGGATGAATTTCTACTCTTCTGCTTGAGTGAATGTCACTCAAGCGAGTGCATTTAACTTAAGTTGAGTGAAAAGTAACTCAAGTTGAGTGAAAATCTCACTCAAGTATTGAGTGGGATGAATTTCCACTCTTACTTGAGTGAAATTTCACTCAACGTTTTTAAGAGAATAGGAATACATGAACATTCCATTAAGCACACAAGCTAATTCTTTGAAAGAGACAAATGTATGACAAAACAAAGTGCTTTTATTCAAGAATTTCCGATATCGGAAATTGCTATTCCCGATATCGGAAATTAGAATTTCCGATATCGGAAATTAGAATTTCCATATCGGAAATTCAGTGACAATTTCCGATATCGAAAATAGAATTTTCCATATCGGGAATTCAATTTCGATATCGGAAATGAAAGCTCTGGAAGCTTTACGAAAACTGTTCCCTCCCTTAGCCTCTCTCTGAACATTGGGTAATTCCCCAAGATTGCGGCAAATAACATGGCTACTGGTACACGTGAATCCAGGACATTTCCCCCAGTGGACATTTCCCCCAGCGGACATTTCTCCGATTGACATTCCCCCCAGTGGGCATTTCTCCCAGTAGACATTTCTCTATGTGGACATTTTCCCCACCCTATATTTTAAGGTTATTTTGAACATAGTTTCTAATTTTTGCAAAAACACAATTTTTTTAAAATATTTTTTTTATGTTCTATAATAAGGATATAAGGATTTCCACATATGTTTTACGATAAATGAGTGAAATAGTGATAAGATATTATACATATATACACAGTATATAGTAGTATTATACAATCTTATAGCACATTTGAAGACAATATAACACATATTTTCACAATAAGTTTTACGAGAAAGCACATTATATATTACGTAGCACATTTTAAACAATATAATGCATGGATCACATAGTGATAACATATAATATCCATATACATAGTATATATTGCGACATTTTAATAAACATTATATCACATAGTGGTAAAATAAAAGATGTACAGTTCTGATGTTTTCTGCCATGGCGGCAACGGAGATTGGCGCCCTTTTCACTCACGCGCATGCTTCCATTCTGAGGAGTAATCGTTTGGGCCGTGCCTTAAGAAAGCAACCCAAAATTTCCGATATCGGAAATTCAATGACAATTTCCGATATCGGGAATTGAGTTTCCAATTTTCGATATTGGAAATTCTAATTTTCGATATCGGAAATTAGAGGACATGAATATCCGATATCAGAAATTACAATTCCGATATCGAAAATTTAATTTCCAATTTTCGATATCGGAAATTAGAGGACATGAATATCCGATATCAGAAATTTCAATTCCGATATCGGAAATTCTTGAATAAAAGCACTTTGGCTTACCATACAAGTGGGCATGGTCCGCGTAACCTTGCACAGGTCAATTTTCGTTTTTGGTTTCTCAAAATCAAAAATTGAAATTTGACCGCCAATTTTCAGTTTTCCTTTATTGTTTTTGGTTTCTCAAAATCAAAAATTGAAATTTGACCGTCAATTTTCAATTTTTGATTTTGGCATTACAAAAACAAAAAACGAAAATTGAAATTCGACAGTCAATTTTCGATTTTCGTTTTTCGTTCTGCTTTTCGCAAAAATGAAAATCAAAATATTGAGAATTGCCTCGACTTGTCGGTTTTTCGTTTTTTGATTCTAACTTCGACGTATCAATGTTGAGTTCGCACGCGGAAGGGTTATGACATCACTTCCGATACGACGAGTAGAATAGAAAACGCAAATCGTGTTGTATACGAGGTGTGGAGCGTGAGAGGCATATGGCCCACCAGACCATCCTCACGAGTCAGTGTATCTATCGATTTGTTGGGATATCTATACACTGGCTTGGTTAGTTGCCCACGGTAGTTCTGGATAAAAATATATCAAGTGATGTCCTCTAAATCGAACCAATCAGTGATCAGGCTCAGCTAGTCCATTACGCCAATCCACTGCACGGTTTGAGATGCGACAGGTTTGAATTTCATCGCTGGCTCAACTCCTTTGATATCAGGCTGAAATTGACATCGAGGGTCCATGCAAAATCCATCGGCTTGGGATATCGACATGCTAATTCAAAATAACCTAAGGGAGAATAACATTTTCGAGATTGAGGCAACAGCTCAAGGCAACGATTCAAGAACTCACTCGAATCACCAAAAATGTGCGGCAAACCCCGTGCGAGGATTTACGATTTACCTGGACATGTGAAGATGCACCGGGCAGGTCTGGACAGGAGGCATCCCGCTGTTCTCATTGGTTATTAGCATTGAGACTTTAGCCAATCAGGACGCAGTCTTAGAATTTCTCAGTTCTAAAAATAGATGTTGGGAGCGCTATAAAAGCGAACAAAATTCCTGCACACAACCAGCCCCTGATACTGAGGGCCGTGTGCACCATAGCCATTCAAAACATTATGGCCTTAATAAACTATCCATATATAACATCCGGCCAAAATGTCACCGACACTTTTAGAAATAAAATAGGTATGGCAACAACGGAGTTACCGTGATACTGAGGGCCGTCTGTTCCACAGTCCTACAAAACAAGCGATGACCAAATCTAATTGAATGCATGGCAACAATAGCACGGTCAAAACGCATATGGCGAGCAGTATTCGGCATAAAACACAGGAAATGGTGATGGCGGAGTTACCTTGATACTGAGGGCCGTCTATCTCATTGTCCTACAAATACTTTATGGCCATCAAACGATAATGTATACGGAAATAATACCGAGCTGTTTATTTGTATATTCACCTAGTATTGAACTTGTGGAAATGTTATTTATTCTTTTGTTTATCTATTTATTCACTTAATTATATATTAGTAGTAGGGTCTACGCATTTCAGCGCGCGTTTTCCAGGGAGGTAACTCTTGGTGCCCCTTTTTCCCAGGTTAAAGTATAGGGGGCGCCACATCGCCTTTCACCTCTGTGGCGCCTGTGGCGCCAGGTGGCGCCACCAGCTCAAGGTCACGTGGAGGTCAAAAGTAGTTCCGGCAACCTTAAACCTTTGTATTCCTCCGCGGTCTGGTGGTGATGCCGTCACTTCCGCGGACAGAAAGTAGTCCCATGTCAACCAAGTGACTTCCAATGTTAATGTATACGGGGGATGCCTAAAAAAGAGTATGGGAATAGACGTTTTGTGACCGGGGTGGGTCCCTAGTGGACCGAATGGGTCGAATGAGGTGTCAAAGTGAAGCGCTCCTCTAGGGCCATTCAGACATGGGTGGGTGCATGTAAAATTAGGATTTTTTCCCGAAAATATAAAAAGCGAAACACGGACTTTACCCCTAAAATAGGGGAAAACCCCTATCAACTCTAACCAAAAGGGCTAATATCGGTCCCCGGGCTTATCGAGGCCTGCCTATCAAGTCAATGGGGTGGGTGCATGTAAAATTAGGATTTTTTCCGAAAATATAAAAAGCGGAACACGGACTTTACCCCTACAATAGGGATCTGTATTATACAATATAAGGGAAAATGCTTGTATGGGGTATGGGGATGGTCAATTTTTTTCGTTTGCTTTACTATGGGTTGTGGGGTCTCGTTTTTCTCGTCTCGCCGAGAAAAACACAATGGGAGGGGTCCCGGAGCGAATCGGTGAAATTTTTGGGAACAGTCACCGAGGTCTGTATATAGGCTAATATAGCTCCATACTGGCTATATGGGGGGTATAGGTTCAACCTGGGAAATACACACACGTTCATTGTGATATGGGTTGTTTGGATTTGTTTTTCACGTCTTGTCATTTAGAACACGATGGGAAGGGTTTCGAAGCGAAACGGTGAATTTTTTGGAAAAGTACCGGGTAGGTGTGGATAGGCCCATATAGCTCCATTCTGGCTATATGAGAGTATAGGTTCAACCTGGGAAATTCACATACGTTCATTGTGATATGGGTTGTTTGGATTTGTTTTTCACGTCTCGTCATTTAGAACAGGATGGGAAGGGTTTCGAAGCGAAACGGTGAAATTGTTGGGAAAAGTTCACCGAGGCCTGGCTATGGGGTATAGGCCCATACGGGGTGGACGTTTTGGGGTCTAGGTGAACCCCTAATGATCCTATGGTGTCGTATGAGGTCTTATTTTGAAGCTCTCGTGGAGGAGCATCCGACTGGACTAATAGTTCGTCCGTTTTCAATATTCTGCGCATGCGCAATCTGGCCCGTAGTATAGAAAGCAGCCATTTTGGGGGGTATGTGGGTGTGTGTTTGGGGTAGAGATGGACAGCTATGGGCCCGAATGGGTCGTGGAAGGTGTCAAAGTGAAGCTTGTGTGGGGTAGAGTCAGTATGGCGTGTTTTTAAAATGCAAGTCGCGTCAATCTGCGCATGCGCAGTTAGTTGTAGTAAGTCAAGTGACCATTTTGGGGCAGTGCAGGAAGGTGTTTGGTGTCGAGATGGACCATCCTTGGTCCGATTGTGTCGTGGGAGGTGTTATCTTGTAGCTCTCCGGGTGTACATCCAGATTTGAGAGATGTTCACGTCATCTGTGACGTCATCGGTGACGTCATCAGTAGCAGTAGTAGCGAAAGTGGGCATATTGGGGCAGTGAAGGAAGGTATTTGGTGTAGAGATGGACCATCCATATCTGTCACGCATTATACCATATCTTTGTTGTGTTATACCACATGTGTCCTGCATTATACCATATATGTCCTGTATTATACCATACCTGTCCTATGTTATACAATATCTGTCCTGTATTATACCAAATCTGTCCTGTATTGTACCATATTAGTCCTCTATTATACCATATATGTCCTGTATTATACCAAACCTGCCCTGTATTATACAGTATCTTTCCTGTATTATACCGAATCTGTGCTGTATTATACCAAATATGTGCTGTATTATACCAAATCTGTGCTGTATTATACAATATCTGTCCTGTGTTATACCATAACTGTGCTGTATTATACAATATCTGTCCTGTATTATACAATATCTGTCCAGTATTCTGCAATATATGTGCTGTATTATACCAAATCTGTCCTGTATTATACAGTATCTGTTCTGTATTGTACCATATATGTCCTGTATTATACTATATCTGCTCTGTATTATACAATATTTCTCCTCTATTATACCATATCTGTGCTGCATTATACCATATCTGTCCTGTATTGTACCATATATGTCCTGTATTATACCAAATCTGTGCTGTATTATACAATATTTGCCCTCTATTATATCATATGTGTGTTGTATTATACCATATCTGTCCTGAATTATACCATATCTGTGATGTATTATGCAATATCTGTCCTGTGTTATACAATATCTGTCCTGTATTATACCAAATCTGTCCTGTTTTGTACCATATTTGTCCTGTATTATACAATATATGTTCTGTATTATACCAAATCTGTGCTGTATTATACAGTATCTGTCCTGTATTATACCAAATCTGTGCTGTATTACACAATAAATGTTGTGTATTATACCAAATCTGTCCTGTATTATACAGTATATATCCTGTATTATACCAAATCTGTGCTGTATTATACCATATCTGTCCTGTATTGTACCATATATGTCCTGTATTATACAATATATGTTCTGTATTATACAATCGGATAGCCGTTGTCGTGAATAACAACAAGTTCAGCAATGTTCATACAGTTTATTATCCCCAATGTTACGTCATACCCAGGTTGGCGGAGCCGCCCTGGGCATGTTTAGTATGTTCACAGCAAAACAAATTGAAATATGAAACACCATGTTTTATTATTTAACGCACCGTCACATTAGGTACAAGTGTTTACTGAGCTCAAGTCAACGATCAGCATGTAGAGATATAGAGTATGTACGGCATGTTATGGTATTCATCAGTGCACGGGTGACGCATTCACCCGAGGGGGTCGGTCAGCTTGGTAACGAAAAACGTAACATTGGTCAGGAGTTTGACTGGAACTTATACACGTCAGGAGGTTATAGTTGTGATTGTGAATCGTCGAACTTTATCTATACACCATGCAAACATATTGTGACTGGTGACCTTGATGTGGTGAGTGATAAGGATCTGAAATTACTCCTGATGAAGGGACCTAAATATAGAGAGCCAAGAAGAATAAATCTGAAGGTGAAGATAGTCCTGATCTGCATTGGAACAGTACGTTATTGATTGGTCTAAGCGAGAAAAAGTTGAACCTACAGTACTCGCTGATTGGCTGGACCTCACCAAGAGCAAGGTCGTTGAAACAATCCGCCATATTGACAGAAGTACTCTTCCCCAAGCAAAACAAGTTCTGAGAAACCTCAATTCGCAAGAAGTTCTAGCAAATCTCCAGAGTAAATTCGTCATAGTCCCAGCAGACAAAGCTCCGAATAATATAATATTCATATGTAAATATTACTATTACCAGGTGCTGGTTAAAGAATTGAGTGTAGACATATCTTCATCAAATACGTCTACTTACTCCCAAACTGCATTTACTCTGGAAGATTTACTTAACAATCACAAAAAGTTTCTCAGGGAAAGAGGTATTTGTCTTCCAACCAATCATAACGACATACCAAAAATATACTGGACTCCCAAAATGCATAAATCACCACACAAAGCTAGATTCATAGCTGGTTCTAGAAGCTGCACCACCAAGCTTCTTTCAACCCTATTGACGAGGGCCCTTCAGGAGGTAAAAGCATTTTGGGAAAGGTATTGCGCCACTATTTCTAAGAACTCTGGCGTTGAATGTATGTGGATATTGAAAAACTCAAAATGTCTTACGGAAGAGCTTGATGCTAAAGGTCACATACCGTACAGACATGTATCCACATGGGATTTCTCGACTCTCTATACTACAATCCCTCATCAGGACCTTATTGACGTCTAAGTTCATTAATAGTATCTGTGTTCAAGAAAACTGATCGTAGATATATTAATGTCGGAAGCCATAAAGCATTCTTTAGCTCGACTACATACAAGAGATATCATTCATGGGATGTTTCTTTGTTTATAGAGTTGCTTGAATTTCTCATTAAAAATATCTATGTGAAATTTGGCAACACAATATATCAGCAGCATATAGGTATTCCAATGGGTACTAATTGTGCACCCCTGTTGGCTGACCTGTATCTGTTCTCTTATGAATATGACTATATGCAGGCGCTTTCAAAAACCGATCCATTCAAAGCCCGTTCCTTCTCATTCACCAAACGCTATATAGACGATCTTCTCGCTGTGGATAATCGCTATATAAATGACGCAGTGAAGGATATATATCCACCTTCACTGGATTTGAAGGAAACTACAGATAGCCCTACAGGCACATCTTATTTAGATCTCTATCTCTATAAAAATGAAGCGGGCATTCTCTCTCGTCGACTTTATGACAAAAGAGATGATTACAATTTCGACATCGTAAACTATCCCTTTCTGGATAGTAATATTCCAGTGGGACCTGCATATGGCGTATACATATCTCGCTTAGTAGCATTTGCTAGATCCTGTGTTAAATGTGATGATTTTAATCAACGTCACAAAACATTGTTGCAGAAACTTATAAAACAGGGCTATTCCACCAAGCGCCTCCACTCAAAGTTTCTCAAATTTGGCGATACATATCGCATGCTGATAGCAAAATACGAACGTAGCGTGCAAGATCTATGGCGCTACGTTTCGTAACTTGTGTCTAATTCCGCTTAACCCGGGGCTAGGGGCCGTATGAACCCATGTACTTCAAGATCCTCATGGTACTCATATGAACAGTCACAATCAAAGCGTGACTGAGATACATTTTTTTTTTTTAGATGACGACTCTATAACGAATATTATGGATTAAGAATACTGATCAGCGATACGGATTTGATATTTGTGGAACATCATGATGTCTTGCCGGCATCATTGAAAACTGTTGACCGCTTCTCTCTTGCAGGAAACAAGCCTATGTTTACGTATACTATGATTGTCTTTTTGAATTTGGTGCTAATACTGTTATGTGGAAAATGGAATAGGTCTTTGGATTATGGACGCGGATATTCTCTAATGGACGACGGCTGGATTATGAATGACGGACTAGACGCTTGTAACCCTCTCCACTGTCCACTTGGTGTTGGGGCGTTGTTGTTGGGCCCATTCCAAGGGATCCACGGTGTCCAGTTTCTCCAGCATCGTCTCTAGCGACACCCGGTTAATGATGGTAAACGGTTGGTTAAATACCTAGATGTTACTGCTCGGGTAAAAGTATCGGACTTGGAGTGTCTCCTTATGCTGCAGCACATAACCAAACGCCAGATTCAATTTGAAGGCCGTGGTTTGGTCGTTGAAGGTGGCTTCCACGTAGCTACGTAGACGGGCGAGGTCGGTCAGTCGGAAATTGTAGATATCTTGAATAGGGCGATGACGGTTGAAACATGGCCGTATCATGGACCAATGGCGCCGATAGATGTCACTCACTGGATGGGCGTCCTGTAAGAGATCGCTAGGAACATTTATGGGCTCGTCCAGAAAATGTTCGATGTTGTCAGGCGTATGACTCGAAACCGTAACGGTGGGGTCCGGCTGCATATCCAGGCTCTTCTGAACTGTGGGTACAGGCGGGCTCTCTGTGATCGCATCACCAGTGGCGTTCGTCTCCCCGGGCTGATCTTCACTGGGTCCAACCCTCCTGGGTGCCTCTTTAGTGGAAATTTGTCGCCCAAACCGTAGAGACGGGGCATGAATCAAACGCTGATGCCGTCTTAACTGACTGCGTCCTTTGAAGAGTTGACCACAACCCTTAGGGTGCACTCCACACTAGGCCACGGTTTCGCACAAATGGCCCCTCCCTAATTTTATAATAAGGAAGGACGCCCGATTTTGACAGCATGGTAATTCTTCTTACCTTTCTACTAGCTGATATCTATAGTATCATCCTGCTGGACGTAACCATTTCTTCAAACGAGGATATAACAATTGCTTGTTTATCGCACCCACTCGCCACTACAGAGTCAATCGTGTCCGGAATTGAATATCTGGCGGGCCAAAATCCGCACTTTTTCGGGAAGCGAAAATGATGATTCCTTTATGGCGATAAAATTTTACAAAAAACGAGTAGGTCGACCCCCTGTTTTTTTCTCCATTTTAAATTGTTCTCTGGACGGGAAACACTTTAACATACATAAAAAGAAAATCATTTCATACGTTTTCTCTGGGTTGCTGTTAGAATTTGACACATTTTCATATATTTTATGGAGTTTTTCAGAAAAGTTGAAGAAGGTTTAAGGAGGATTGTACGTATTTTCTATTCAATTTCAATAGCTCACAAGTCTTCTGAAATAATGGCACGGGTGTGCCCGTTTAGAAAATATATACTTTTACAGGGTTTTTGTTAAAGATTTTACATCAATTTGTGGCCGAAGATTCGAACCCATGCCTGTTTTTAGCCGCACATCATTTAGGTGTGGAATGCACCCTTACAGTGTTCCGTCGCGCCCTCGTGGAATGAGCGTCGTGGCGCTGTAAAGTAAACTGCTTCTGGCAAGTTGTGCAAGTGAACATCTTGGTGGTTGACAGAGTGTCTGATGAAACGGCCAGGCCGCTTCCCTTTTATAGCACGCTAGCTGGTGATCTATTTTTAGCACACTCAGTTCAACTATCCCCAAGTCGAGGGCCGAGATGTACTGGCGTACGACTGAGCCGCATTGTGTGTGTGTGTGTGTGTGTGTGAGTGTGTGTGTGTGTGTGTGTGTGTGTGGGCAGTGGATTTTACATCCAGGATCTTGTCAACATCTGGGTTTCCCAGTGGGTTTTTCCCATCGTTCCCCCGTCTTCCATCCGGGTACTGTGGTTTTACATCCGAGTCCTCATCTTACATCCGTGTTTTTCATGAGCCGCATTGCGCGCGTGTGTGTGTTTGTGTTTGTGTCCATTCGTGCACAATGTAGAATTACATTTTCTTTGAAATCTTCCTCTCATCGCATCAATATGCTCAGACCCATTCAAAATAAACACAACCAAGAGACATCAACAACAACAGGCACATTGCGTAATACACGTTTTATTATCCTGTCACCATCACCACCACCACCACCTGGCGTTGACGCCGTCAACGATCAGCATGTAGACATAATAGAGTATGTACAGCATGTTATGGTATTCATCAGTGCATGAGTGACGCATTCAGCCCATGGGGGTGGTCGGTCAGCTTGGTAACGAAAAGCGTGACATTGGTCACCCTCTCTACGACCCATTGTGTGTTGGGGCGTTGTTGTTGGGCCCATTCCAAGGGATCCACGATGTCCAGTTTCTCCAGCATCGCCTCTAGCGACGCCCGGTTAATGATGGTAAACGGTTGGTCAAATACCCGGATGTTACTGCTCGGGTAAAAATATCGGGCTTGGTCTGTGTCCTTATGCTGCAGCACATAACCAAACGCCAGATTCAACTTGAAGGCCGTAGTTTGATCGTTGAAGATGGCTTCCACGTAGCTGCGTAGACGGGCGAGGTCGGTCAGTCGGAAATTGTAGATATCTTGAATAGGGCGATGACGGTAGAAACAGTGCCGGATCATGGGCCAATGGCGCCGATAGATGTCACTCACTGGATGGTCTTCGTGTAACAGATCGCTAGGAACATTTATGGGTTCGTCCACGAAGTGTACTTTGCCCTCCACGTCGTACAAAATCTGGCCTAAGGTCTTGTCGTCGGAATTTGGCTGTTGAATTAGGGCGACATCATCATCGGCCCTCATGCGATAGATTCCCCCTGTCTCGATATTGGTGCCTACGGGCTCTTCTACCTGCAAACGTGGCTGCGGAACAGGGTGTCGTATGCGTTGGTGTCGCAGCAACTGACTGATCAGTTTGAAAAGCCGACCACATTCTTCGCATGGACGCTTGGGTACTTCATGGCGTGCACGTGTGTGGCGCTGTAAATGATCCGGGCGCTGAACCGACAGTGTACATATCGTACAGCTATACCGGCCGTTCCTTCGTGCTTGGTAGCCTCATGGCGGCGCAATTCGTGCAGACGAGTGAATGATTTCGAGCACGTAGTGCAAGTGAACATCTTGGCGGTTGACAGAGTGGCCAGGCCGCTTCCCTTTTAAAGCACGCTAGCTAGTGATCTATTTTTAGCACACTCTACCCCAAGTCGAGGATCGAGACTGGTGTACTGGTGTACGACTGAGTCGCATTGCGCGCGTGCGCGTGTGTGTGTGTGTGTATGTGTGGGCTGTGGATTTTACATCCGGGATTTTGTCAACATCCGGGTTTCCAAGTGGGTTTCCCCCGTCGTTCCTGCGTCTTCCATCCGGATACTGTGGTTTTACATCCGGGTCCCCATCTTACAGCCGGGTTCTGGACACCTGTTGACCTCAATAATTTGCATATGACCTCTATGAGGTCACTTCCGCTTCCGTTCACGTGACCGGAACTGACCTTTGGCCCTTGCGCGCAATTTTTATTGTTTTGTCAGCGCGCGCTGGGGCCAAAGGTCAGTTCCGGTCACGTGAACGGAAGCGGAAGTGACCTCACAGAGGTCATATGCAAATTATTGAGGTCAACAGGTGTCCAGAACCCGGCTGTAATATGGGGACCCGGATGTAAAACCACAGTACCCGGATGGAAGACGGAGGAACGACGGGAAAAACCCACTTGGAAACCCGGATGTTGACAAGATCCCGGATGTAAAATTCACAGCCCACACATACACACACACACACACACGCGCGCGCGCGCAATGCGGCTCAGTCGTACACCAGTACACCAGTCTCGATCCTCGACTTGGGGTAGAGTGTGCTAAAAATAGATCACCAGCTAGGGTGCTATAAAAGGGAAGCGACCTGGCCGTTTCATCAGACACTCTGTCAACCACCAAGATGTTCACTTGTACTACGTGCTCGAAATCATTCACTCGTCTGCACGACTTGCGCCGCCATGAGGCTACCAAGCTCGAAGGAACCGCCCGGTATAGCTGTACGATATGTACAATGTCGTTTCAGCGCCCGGATCATTTACAGCGCCACACACGTGCACGCCATAAAGTACCCAAGCGTCCATGCGAAGAATGTGGTCGGCTTTTCAAACTGACCAGTCAGTTGCTGCGACACCAACGCACACGACACCCTGTTCCGCAGCCACGTTTGCAGGTAGAAGAGCCCGTAGGCACCAATATCGAGACAGGAGGAACTCCCACCCATCGCACAAGGGCCGATGATGATGTCGCCCTAATTCAACAGTCAAATTCCGACGACAAGACCTTGGGCCAGATTTTGTACGACGTGGAGGGCAAAATACACTTCGTGGACGAACCCATAAATGTTCCTAGCGATCTGTTACACGAAGACCATCCAGTGAGTGACATCTATCGGCGCCATTGGCCCATGATCCGGCACTGTTTCTACCGTCATCGCCCTATTCATGATATCTACAATTTCCGACTGACCGACCTCGCCCGTCTACGCAGCTACGTGGAAGCCATCCTCAACGATCAAACTACGGCCTTCAAGTTGAATCTGGCGTTTGGTTATGTGCTGCAGCATAAGGACACAGACCAAGCCCGATATTTTTACCCGAGCAGTAACATCCAGGTATTTGACCAACCGTTTACCATCATTAACCGGGCGTCGCTAGAGGCGATGCTGGAGCAACTGGACACCGTGGATCCCTTGGAATGGGCCCAACAACAACGCCCCAACACACAATGGGTCGTAGAGAGGGTGACCAATGTCACGTTTTTATTTACCAAGCTGACCGACCACCCCCATCAGCTGAATGCGTCACTCATGCACTGATGAATACCATAACATGCCGTACATACTCTATATGTCTACATGCTGATCGTTGACGGCGTCAACGCCAGGTGGTGGTGGTGGTGATGGTGTGAGGATAATAAAACGTGTATTACGCAATGTGCCTGTTGTTGTTGATGTCTCTTGGTTGTGTTTATTTTGAATGGGTCTGAGCATATTGATGCGATGAGAGGACGTTTTCGAAGAGAATGCAATTCTACATTGTGCACGAATGGACACAAACACAAACACACACACGCGCGCAATGCGGCTCATGAAAAACACGGATGTAAGATGAGGACACGGATGTAAACCACAGTACCCGGATGGAAGACGGAGGAACGATGGGAAAAACCCACTGGAAAACCCAGATGTTGACAAGATCCCGGATGTAAAAATCCACTGCCCCCACACACACACGCAATGCGGCTCAGTCGTACGCCAGTACATCTCGGCCCTCGACTTGGGGATAGTTGAACTGAGTGTGCTAAAAATAGATCACCAGCTAGCGTGCTATAAAAGGGAAGCGGCCTGGCCACTCTGTCAACCACCAAGATGTTCACTTGCACAACTTGCCAGAAGCAGTTTACTCGTCTGCACGACTTGCACCGCCACAAGATCTCCACCCACAACGATGCACGGTATACTTGTATAACCTGCGCACGGTCATTTAATCGGAAGGATCCTTTACTGCGCCACGAACGCTCATTCCACGAGGGCGCGACGGAACACTGTAAGGATTGTGGTCAACTCTTCAAAGGACGCAGTCAGTTAAGACGGCATCAGTGTTTGATTCATGCCCCGTCTCTACGGTTTGGGCGACAAATTCCCACTAAAGGGGCACCCAGGAGGGTCGGACCCAGTGAAGGTGAGCCCGGGCAGACGAACGCCACTGGTGATGCGATCACAGAGAGCCCGCCTGTACCCACAGTTCAGAAGAGCCTGGATATCCAGCCGGACCCCACCGTTACGGTTTCGAGTCATACGCCTGACAACATCGAACATTTACTGGACGAGCCCATAAATATTCCTAGCGATCTCTTACAGGACGCCCATCCAGTGAGTGACATCTATCGGCGCCATTGGTCCATGATAAGGCACTGTTTCAACCGTCATCGACCTATTCAAGATATCTACAATTTTCGACTGACCGACCTCGCCCGTCTACGTAGCTACGTGGAAGCCATCTTCAACGACCAAACTACGGCCTTCAAATTGAATCTGGCGTTTGGTTATGTGCTGCAGCATAAGGAGACAGTCCAACTCCGATACTTTTACCCGAGCAGTAACATCCAGGTATTTAACCAACCGTTTACCATCATTAACCGGGTGTCGCTAGAGATGATGCTGGAGAAACTGGACACCGTGGATCCCTTGGAATGGGCCCAACAACAACGCCCCAACACCAAGTGGACAGTGGAGAGGGTGACCAATGTTACGTTGTTCGTTACCAAGCTGACCGACCCCCTCGGGTGAATGCGTCACCCTTGCACTGATGAATACCATAACATGCCGTACATACTCTATGTGTCTACATGCTGATCGTTGACTTGAGCTCAGTAAACACTTGTACCTAATGTGACGGTGCGTTAAATAATAAAACATGGTGTTTCATATTTCAATTTGTTTTGCTGTGAACATACTAAACATGCCCAGGGCGGCTCCGCCAACCTGGGTATGACGTAACATTGGGGATAATAAACTGTATGAACATTGCTGAACTTGTTGTTATTCACGACAACGGCTATCCGATTGTATAATACAGAACATATATTGTATAATACAGTACATATATGGTATAATACAGCACAGATTTGGTATAATGCAGGACATATACTGTATAATACAGGACAGATTTGGTATAATACAGAACATATATTGTATAATACAGCACAGATTTGGTATAATACAGGACAGATACTGTATAATACAGCACAGATTTGGTATAATACAGAACATATATTGTGTAATACAGGACAAATATGGTACAAAACAGGACAGATTTGGTATAATACAGGACAGATATTGTATAACACAGGACAGATATTGCATAATACTGCACAGATATGGTATAATTCAGGACAGATATGGTATAATACAGCACAGATATGGTATAATAGAGGGCAAATATTGTATAATACAGCACAGATTTGGCATAATACAGGACATATATGGTACAATACAGGACAGAAATGGTATAATGCAGCACAGATATGGTATAATAGAGGAGAAATATTGCATAATACAGAGCAGATATGGTATAATACAGGACACATATGGTACAATACAGGACAGATACTGTATAATACAGGACAAATTTGGTATAATACAGAACATATATTGCAGAATACTGGACAGATATTGCATAATACAGGACAGATATTGTATAATACAGCACAGATATGGTATAACACAGGACAGATATTGCATAATACAGCACAGATTTGGTATAATACAGCACATATTTGGTATAATACAGGACAGATACTGTATAATACAGGGCAGATTTGGTATAATACAGGACATATATGGTATAATAGAGAACAAATATGGTACAATACAGGACAGATTTGGTATAATACAGGACAGATATTGTATAACATAGGACAGGTATGGTATAATACAGGACATATATGGTATAATGCAGGACAGATGTGGTATAACACAACAAAGATATGGTATAATGCTTGACAGATATGGATGGTCCATCTCTACACCAAATACCTTCCTTCACTGTCCCAAAATGCCCACTTTCGCTACTACTCCCACTGATGACGTCACCGATGACGTCACAGATGACGTGAACATCCCTCAAACCCGGATGTACACCCCGAGAGCTACAAGATAACACCTCCCACGACACAATCGGACCAAGGGTGGTCCATCTCGACACCAAATACCTTCCTGCACTGCCCCAAAATGGCCCCTTGACTTACTACAACCAACTGCGCATGCGCAGATTGACGTGACTTGCATTTTCAAAACACGCCATTCTGACTCTATCCCACACAACTTCACTTTGACACCTTCCACGACCCATTCGGATCCATAGCGGTCCATTTCTACCCCAAACACACACCCACATACCCCCAAAATGCCTGCTTCCTATACTACGGGCCAGACTGCGCATGCGCAGTATATTGAAAACGGACGAACTATTAGTCCAGTCGGATGCTCCTCCACGAGAGCTTCAAAATAAGACCTCATACGACACCATAGGATCATTAGGGGCTCACCTCGACCCCAAAACGTCCACCCCGTATGGGCCTATATCCCATAGCCATGCAGTATAGGCCTATGGGCTTACCCAGGCCTCGGTGGATTTTTTCCAAAAAATTTCACCGTTTCGCTTCAAAACCCTTTCCATCGTGTTCTAAATGACGAGACGTGAAAAACAAATCCAAACAACCCATATCACAATGAACGTATGTGAATTTCCCAGGTTGAACCTATACTCCCATATAGCCAGTATGGAGCTATATGGGCCTATCCACACCTACCCGGTACTTTCCCAAAAATTTCATCGTTTCGCTTCGAAACCCTTCCCATCGTGTTCCAAATGAGGAGACGTGAAAAACAAATCCAAACAACCCATATCACAATGAACGTGTGTAAATTTCCCAGGTTGAACCTATACCCCCATATAGCCAGTATGGGACTATATGGGATATATGGTATTTTTCCAAAAAATTCACCGTTGCGCTCCGAGACCCTTCCCATCGTGTTCTAAATGACGAGACGTGGAAAACAAATCCAAACAACCCATATCACAATGGACGTGTGTGAATTTCCCAGGTTGAACCTATACCCCCATATAGCCAGTATGGAGCTATATGAGCCTATATACAGACCTCGGTGACTTTTCTCAAAAATTTCACCGATTCGCTGAGGGACCCCTCCCATTGTGTTTTTCTCGGCGAGACGAGAAAAACAAGACCCCACAACCCATAGTAACACCCACAAGAAAAATTGACCACCCCTCCTCCCATATAGCTAGTATGAGCCTATATACAGACCTCGGTGACTTTTCCCAAAAATTTCACCGATTCGCTCCGGGACCCCTCCCATTGTGTTTTTCTCGGCGAGACGAGAAAAACGAGACCCCACAACCCATAGTAAAGCCCACAAAAAAAATTGACCACCCCTCCCCCATATAGCCAGTATGAGCCTATATACAGACCTCGGTGACTTTTCCCAAAAATTTCACCGATTCGCTCCGGGACCCCTCCCATTGTATTTTTCTCCGCGAGACGAGAAAAACGAGACCCCACAACCCATAGTAAAGCAAACGAAAAAAATTGACCATCCCCATACCCCATACAGGCATTTCCCCTTATATTGTATAATACAGACCCCTATTGTAGGGGTAACGTCCGTGTTCCGCTTTTTATCTTTTCGGAAAAAAATCCTAATTTTACATGCACCCACAGTAGTAGGGTCAACGGGAATAGAATCATATTTTGCCGGGGAAGGTAACTCTTGCATCCGACAGATTGCGTTGTAGTGGCGGTTATGGATTGCATCAGCATTGGCTGTGTGCCAAGGTTTGACCACTATAGGTCCGTTAACCTTTGACCTTGTATTCCTCCGCGGTGATGCGGTCATGTCTGGCGGTGATGCGGTCGCGGAAGAAAGCTTCCGCGGAGAAAAAGTAGTCCCCACACTTCAAATACGCTGCATGGTCCGATCGGGTCGTATGAGGTATCCATGTGAACCATTCGTGAAGGGGCATCGGATGGGCTGGGTGTGGGGTTGGAATAGCGTCATTCTGCGCATGCGCGGTGGATCAAGGGTATGGAAATAGACGTTTTGGGGTCTAGGGGAACCCCTAATGGGCCGATTGGGTGGAGTGAGGTATCAACGTGAAGCATTCGTTAAGGGGCATCTGATGGGCTGGGTGCGGGGTTGAAATAGCGTCATTCCGCGCATGCGCGGTGGACCAAGGGTATGGAAATAGACGCTTTGGGGTCTAGGGGAGGCACTAATGGTCCAATGGGGTCATATGAGGTATCAATGTGAAGCCTATGTGAGGGGGCATCCGACGGATGGGTGTGGGGTTGGAATATCGGCATTCTGCGCATGCGGAGTAGACCAAGGCTATGGAAATAGACGTTTTGGATCTAGAGGAGCCACTATTGGTCCGATCGGGTCGAGTGAGGTATCAATGTGAAACCTGTATTATGGGGCATCCGATGAGCTGGGTGTGGGGTTGAAATATCGGCATTCTGCGCATGCGCAGTAGACGAAGGGTATGGAAATAGACGTTTTCGGGTCTTTGTGGGCCACTAGTGGTCCTATGGAACCGTATGAGGTATCAATGTGAAGCCTATGTGAGGGGGCATCCGCCTGGACTAGTGTCTCGGTCGTTGTCAACATTCTGCGCATGCGCAGACAGGGAATTGTGAGAAAAGGGTATGGAAATAGAGGTTTTGGGGTCTGGGTGGGCCACTAGTGGTCCTATCGAGTCGTATGAGGTATCCTTGTGAAGGATACGTGAGGGGGCATTCGCCTGGACGAGTGTGTCGTTCGTGTTCAACATGTTCTGCGCATGGGCGAACAGGGAATTGTGGGAAAAGGGTATGGAAATAGACGTTTTGAGATCGAGGGGAGTCCCTAGTGGGCCGATGAGGTCGAGTGAGGTATCAATGTGAAGCCTACGTGAGGGGGCATCCGCCTGGACTAGTATGTCGACCGTTGTCGACATTCTGCGCATGCGCAGAGAGGGAATTGTGGGAAAAGTGCATTGGAAGGAATGTTTTGGGGTCTAGGTGGGCCACTAATGGTCTGATTGAGTCGAGTGAGGTATCAATGTGATGCATACGTGAGGGCGCATCCCCTGGATGGATGGGTGTTAGGAATATCGTCATTCTGCGCATGCGCAGGCAGGCCGTAGTATGGAAATAGACATTTTGAGGCCGATATGGACCACTATTGGTCCGAATGAGTCTAGGGAAGTGTTATTTTGTAGCTCTCAGGGTCTAGACCACGACTTGAAGGGGTGTCCACGTCACCTGTGACTTCACTGATGAGGTCATCAGTGAGAGTAGTAGCGAAAGCGGGAGTTTCGGAGGTGCGATGGAGTGCATTTGGAGTAGATAACGGCCTAATGAGTGAGTGAGTGAGTGAGTGAGTGAAGCGTGCACAACGCCCGTCTTAACGCATGGACGCATTAGCGACAGTGAGTGAGTGAATGAGTGGGATCCGACTGGACTAATGGTTCCTCCGTATAGCATAACGCCTTGACGCCATGATACTGTTTATTGATGACAAGGAAGTCCCGATTGTGTAGATGCAATCCTATATGACATGAAAATCACTGATCTGTGAACTGCTCACGTAGTCCAGTATCACGGTAGATACTCCATGTAGGATGCTATTGTCTGAGTCCTTGTGCAGCTGAAAAGGCTGACGTCTAGACATATTGTTGCCCCCAGACTTGGCTATTATTGTATGCATTGTCTCGTGATTCTTACATGGAGTATGAACCAGTATCACGTATCAGACAGCGATTGTCAGTTTATTTTTGTTTATATGTACTGTGATATGGTACTTATAAACGATCAGAACGTGTACACCGATGTCGCGACGCGACTGCATGATATATTACCGACGTATTCCTGCGATGTACTATAGTGCGAGTCCGATTTCTTTAACGTGATTGATTGTTTTGTGTATAAACTGAGCCTCGGCCCGAATCGGATTTCTTTAACGTGACTGACTATTTTTGTGTATAAGCACTTGAACAGCTCTTTCTGCCTATTTTAGTATGAAGAGTTTAGTAATACTCGATCAATACAGTCTACTCGATCATTAATGGCGGTCTATTATCGGGCAGCTTGAGCTCATCCTTAATGTTTTGTTTTCTAGTTTTTGTTAGAAATGTAAATATGATATGGTACTGTATATTAATTGCTCGCATGTATGCCTATCTTGTGCAAACTCTATATCAAAACATATGTATGTATATTAATGGATAATGGCTCACCGTTGGGGGGTTTTCCCGATAACTTATGGAATAATTTACCATTTAGTACAGTGGATGAAATACCAATACATCTACCAACTCAATCAAATCCACTAGACACGCACATTGATTTCGAAAACATGTGTTTCAATCCCATCGAGCTTAACTCTAGTTCATCCCCTAATTATTTAACTGATGACAACATTCATGAATCGGAATACTGGCGTAACATTAACGCACATCAATCAAATTACTTTACTGAGGATACTTTTGAATCTAATTCAGACAAACTGGGTACTGTGAGTTCTAACACACTTTCATTATTTCATATTAATGCCAGGAGCCTGAGAAAGCATTTTACGGAAATCACTGGTTTTATTTATAATCTTAAATCAAAGTTTACTATTATTGGCATCTCAGAAAGCTGGTTGGATGCTACAACCGAGGATTTGTTTACCATTCCAGGTTATACTCCCTTCATATCGTCTCGAAAGAGCAAAAAAGGAGGGGGACTAGTTTTGTATGTCAGAGATGACATAAAATCTTGCTCTGTCAGAGAAGATTTGTCTTCCCCGGGCGACGATGAGTACGAAACGCTATTCGTTGAAATTGATATTTCAAGTACTGATATTAATACTTGTTGTAGCAGTAATAAAACTAATAGTAACAAGCAACTAGTTGGCATCTTTTATCGTCCCCCGGGGAAAAACTTGACGTACTTCAACTCCAAATTAACACCACTTTTATCCTGTATAAAGCATGAGAAAAAGAAATGCTTTTTATTTGGAGACTTCAATGTCGACCTGTTCAAAACTGATTGTCACCTTCCATCAAAGGAATTCTTAGAAATCATGAAGTCTTATAATTACTTCCCTAAGATAACCAAGCCCACTCGCGTTACATCTACCACTGCAACACTAATCGACAATATTTTCAGTAATTCTCACGACGATACTGCCTTCTCTGGAATATTTCTCACTGATATTACGGATCACTTTCCAATATTTCATATTGAAAAACATCATATTCCCTTTGATACTGTTTCTCACAATATAACTTACCGTATTGTCACCCAAGATGCAAAATCCCAATTTGTTGAAAAAATTAGTCATAATGATTGGAGTGCCGTTATTGAAGAACAGGATGTTAATAATGCTTTTGGACTTTTTTCTCAGGACTTTACAGAAATATACAACGAGTGTTTCCCTATCTCTACCAAACCTATTCGAAAGCCTGTAATTATTAAACCCTGGGTTACTTGTGGTATTTTAGCATCCATCCGTGAGAAAAATAGGCTCTACAGAGTACAGTTAAAACAAAAAAGTCACGCTATTAGAAAACAGTATCGCAACTATAGGAACAAGCTTAATCATATTTTAAAGACTGCCAAAAAAAACCTATTTTCACGACAAATTTAATGAATGTAATAGCAACATTAAAGGGACATGGAAAATCGTTAACGAACTACTCAGTAGAAACAAAAAGTCTTCTCTGCCTCGAACTTTCATTATTGACGAGAAGGAAATAACCGACCCGCTTGTTATTGCAAACAAATTTAATGACTATTTTTGCTCCATCGCAAATACACTTTGTAATAAGATTCCCAATGTTAATTCAACGTTTACCGACTATCTCATTGGCAATTTTAATGATAATTTTGAATTCAAATCTTGCACTCCGTCTCAAATATCCGAAATTATTTCCGAGTCAAAAAATAGTGCCGCTGGGATAGACGGTGTACGTATGTCTCTAGTTAAACTAGTTTCCGATTCCATCAGCGTACCATTGTCTAATATTATTAATCTGTCTTTTCAAACTGGTGTTGTACCTGCAGAGTTGAAGATAGCCAAAGTGACCCCAGTTTTTAAATCTGGCAATGATAGGCTTTTGGAAAATTATCGACCTATCTCTGTGCTGCCAGCCTTCAGCAAAATACTAGAGAAAGTTGCGGCTATTGATGTTGTTGATTTCTTAGAAACGTTCTCTATACTCTGTTGCAATCAGTTTGGATTCAGGTCCAACCATTCTACTTTTCTTGCTTTACTGTCTCTTTATGAATCCTTAGTTGCGGCTAAAGAATCCAAATTATTTAGCATTATTTGCTTCTTGGATCTCTCTAAGGCATTCGATACTGTGAATCATGACATTTTACTTAGAAAGTTAGAATATTACGGTTTTCGTGATACCAGCAATCGTTGGTTTAAAAGCTATTTATCTGACAGATCTCAAACTGTTTCTGTTAATAATACTTCCTCTACTTTACAATCTATATCATGTGGTGTCCCTCAAGGGTCTATCCTGGGGCCATTGCTATTTATTATCTATATAAATGACCTGATATCTGTTTCAAATGTCTTGAAAATTATATTATTCGCAGATGATACAAGTACAATGTTATCTCATCATAATCCTGCTGCACTTTTTCAAATGATGTCTGAAGAATTGTTGTTATTATATAATTGGCTTTCCAGTAATAAGCTCTCTTTAAATGTAACAAAAACGAAATTTATGCTTATCAAACCTAACTGTAGAACTAATAGTTCTTTCAATCCAGTATTATCTATTATGGGGCACGATATAGAAAAGGTTGACAATTTTAAATTTCTTGGAGTTTATTTGAGTGAAAAACTAACCTGGACGAAACACATCAACGAAATATGTAAAAAGGTATCACGAAATTTGGGTTTGATAAATACAATTAAACATAGCCTAAATAAGAAAACTTTATATCTACTTTATTACTCGCTTATTTTCCCCTATCTTTCATATTGTAATATTGTTTGGGGCAACACCTTTTCCACGCACCTCAAGTCTCTTATTATCCTTCAAAAACGAGCAATAAGAATTATATCTCTCGTACATCCTCTAGAACATACTGCTCCGTTATTTTCCAGACTTAAAATATTGCCTCTGTTAGTTTTGAATCAGTATCTTATTTTGCAACTGTCTCATAAATTTATCCATCATAGATCACTTCTACCATCAATGTTTAATAATTACTTGACAAGATTAAGTGATATACACCAGTATCCCACAAGAGGTTCTGCTACGAAATTATATCGCTATCCATTTCGGACTTGTCTTTCTCTACACACAGCTAAAATTAAGGCTCCTAGGGAATGGAATAAATTGCCCTCCCATCTACAAATTTGCATATCAATTTCTCATTTTAAATACCTTCTTAAAGCCTTTCTACTAGCATCATAACCATTGCACATATTAGCCATATCTAATATAATAATGAGTAAATACATAGTCCAATATCATATTAATCCTTTATTCACTTTCTACCACTATGCTTTGTTTATAAGACTTTGTAATTCGTTGCCTCACACAAACATCTTAGAGATTGAATCAATGCATCTTTTCTGTTTATTTTTGGGGATATAACAAGCCCTTTGGGGTTTTCTCCCGCCACCCTAATATTTACGGAATTCATACTATGTGATATATTGTAACTTCTGCTTTTTTTCTTCATATATGTTGTATTTTGGATGGTGAATAAATGATACCAATACCAATACCAATACAGACATATGAGAGAACAACTACAACAACAAGGATGAGAGAACAACAACAACAAGTTTTTTCATATAGTTTATTTTCCCCTCCATCATAACATACCCACGCTGGGGGAGCCGCGTTGGGTAGGTTCGCGTTCGCTTGTCCAATCAGAGGCCACCATTTGGTCCTGTCATATTCGTTCTTGTCCGCTAGATGTATTCTCGGCTATCCAATCAGAAGTCGCCGTTTCAGAAAGTCCCATCTTTGCTCGGTGTGACCTAATATGATTCTTACTCATTCATTCATCCGTCTGTACATCTGTTACAAGTATCTCTTTCGAGATAATCGCGGCCATATTTTTCCATACAAGGAGAAAACGGCCTTTGGTGGCAAGCTCTCACTTCGCCCACTGGAAAATCTCCTCTCTCCTCGTGCAAAGATCACACCCGGCCAAGGGTACACCTTCAAGGCAGGTCAGGCATCGCTGGCGATGGTAGCGGAGATCCCCGGGCTCTCCCCTGGTTGAACTGTAACCCACACTGAAGAAATCATCTATCATTTCCATAGTTATGGGTGGGTATCTTTTGGTAACTCTTTTGGGGAGTCGAGCGGGAACCGGCACCTGTTCGAATCTTCAACGATTGCTCGACTGCCTTGGAATTGACTGGCTTCTCCATTTGATCGGGCCTGGTACAGGTTGTGAGAATGTACATCTAACATGGGTGTTTCTGTATTTATAGTTAGAGATGGGTAGGTTTAAAATTCAAGCAGACTCTTGTCCAATCAGAGGCCGCGATTTGCATCTGTCATACTCGTTCTTGTCCGTTAGATTTATGCTCGGCTGTCCAATCAGAAGTCGCCGTTTCAGAAAGTTTCATCCTTTTGTTCTAGTCCTCCTCGGGCAGGCCTGGATATTCGTCGGGCAGCATGTCCTGAAACAGTTGTTTTCGCATTCTAATCGCATTTTCCAGGGCCTCGGTGGGTGGTAAACCCATATCCTCTTCCAAGTGACTCTTGGTCTTCATGATGGACCTGTGCGTGGGGTCGACTTTCATTTCAAGCGGTAGTAAGGTATACTGTTCATAGATCGCCATGGCTGTTTTCCTGATGCGGGGCTACATTTCGTTGTACGCCTGTTCTAATTACAAGCGTCTAGTCCGTCATTCATAATCCAGCCGTCGTCCATTAGAGAATATTCGCGTCCATAATCCAAAGACCTATTCCATTTTCCATATAACAGTATTAGCACCAAATTCAAAAAGACAATCATAGTATACAAAAACATAAGCTTGTTTCCTGCAAGAGAGAAGCGGTGAACAGTTTTCATTGATGCGGGCAAGACATCATGATGTTCCAAAAATATCAAACCCGTATCGCTGATCAGTATTCTTAATCCATAATATTCGTTGTAAAGTCGTCATCTAAAGAATGATGTATCTCAGTCACGCTTTGATTGTGACTGTTCATATGAGTACCATGAGGTTCTTGAAGTACATGGGTTCATACGGTTATCCTGTCCCGCGTCCTCGATCGCTTCAGCGTGAGTATTGATAGCTGCTGTCACAATACGATCCCAGAAGGTAGGTTCTGCCTCACTTTCCTGGGATGTAGGCTGACTATCCGAGGTCAAGCTCTCCATATCAGTAGATAGACTGTCAGCAATCTTGGATTCGGTATCAGTCGATGCACTCTCATCAACCTCTGTATCAGCATCTGCCTCAACGGGCTCCTCGGAGTCTGGATGGAAAGTCTTCTGGTGTCGCATCATATCGTAATGTCTGGTGAACGTGCGTTCGCACTCAAAGCATGTATAAGCCATGTCGACGATTGAACGTCGACTGAGCGTGTTTTAGCAATACACTTGCTTTTATAGACGCCCGTTAACGCTTAGCTTAACGCTTCAACGCCCTGGTGAATTAGCTCAGAAGCTGTAATTTTACTAGACACCAATACATCGAAATGCAGTGACGCCCATCAACGCCCGTTGTTACGCTTTAACGCCCATCTCAACGCCATAACGTCCGTCTAAACGCCTTAACGCCCGTCTCCATACCTGTCTCAACACGTTATGCCATGTCCATCATCATTGGACGTTGATGTTGGAGGTTGAAGAAGATAATTTCCCGTCTCCAGCTGGGTCTCCATAAAGGTTTGAAATGCCTCATGCAGGGTCAGTAGATTCTGGGCACGGGTAGTTGTGTTGGTATCCTCATTGGATATTATCTGTTTCTTATGCAGCAGAAGACATACCCGTGTCACCCATTGGATGTCATCTATGAGGGTGATAAGATGACAACGCATGCGTTGGTGCTGAACGGTGGATTCACCTTGGCTTGACGTAACGCTTCGGCTAGAATATCCTCGTTGTCGGGTTCAAACAAGTTGCACTCTGCAGTGCTCATGGTGAAATGAGGGGACTGGTGCCGTCTGGTCTATTTATAGTGAGACGCTTTTGGTCTTAATGATGCGTTCCAACAAATGTTTCTTTTGTGCTATTGCGGGGACACACGCCGCTTTCCAGTTCATGCCCGACGTTTTCAACATCGACGCTGTTCTTTCGATTTCCATATGGACTGGGTCCTTGTCCAACAATTTCATATGGGTCAAGAGGTCGCCATACTGCTGACGTAAAGCCCGTCGTAGTCTGGGTGCCAAAGTATTATGGGCTAACATTGCGGCTTCCTCTTTCGAATACCCTTTGCGGTGAAACTTGTTTCCTGTGGCATCCAACATCTCCCCCAGCTCGGCGTCCATTCTTTCTGTGAACAAATCCTTCCATAGCCTCGAGTTCACATTATGTTCATTCCCTTGTACAGGTTTGGGTTGGTCCTTCACGGCTGGGTAGTATTCGGGGACTAATGGTATGAAGGGGACACGCTGTTCGGGAGCGGGCTGCTGCTGCTGCTGCTCTGCCAGATGTGGACTCGGTGAATGGTGTAGGGGCTGTGGTGATGCTTTACCGGGTAACAGGTCGGTCGTCAGCAGACGATCTTCCGGGGTATGGGCTTTTAAATCTACGAACAGGTAGCCGTACGGACGACTTGTCGCTCCTTGAAACGCCTGCATGAAATGGTCGATGTTCTGCGGATAAATTCGACTACCAAACACACGGATTTGTGCTCTGTCGATGGGGTTGGAGAACAACACAAAGTATTGGCAGTTCAAGGCAATATCTCTGAACGCCTTCCCTTGAGGAAAGAGATTCAAATAGATGACGGACAGATTGCGATGATGGGACCCTTTGGTGAATAGGTCGGCGATTTTGGAATTGTCCTTGGGCACACTCATCAGATCATCGAGCACTACCACGTTGGTCTGCTCGGAATCGAAGTAATAGGGTTCGTCTATGTCGTGAGGAATTCCTGGGACAAAGCTCACATTCTGTAACCTTGTAGCTTCGTAGGCGGGCTGCCATTGGCTATAACACCAAACAACACGTGTCGGAGCTGGGGTTGCCACACCTTCCTCTAAGAACTTCATCACCCAGGACGTCTTTCCACACCCCGTGGAGCCGCTCACCGTCATCGTATAGGGATGTTCTACGCCACTTGGTGGACCTATAGCGGGACTTGGTGGTGTCTCTTGTCTATGCGTTAGACGCATATGTCTGAGCATATTGTCGTGACGAGAGAGTGTCTTTTGACAGAACGGACATGTACTCGACATGGTACCCGGTCAAAGGATGGATACAGACTGAGGCTAATTGTGTACAAACGACCTTATATGACCACTCACTCACTCACTCACTCACTACCTCACTCACTCACTCACTCCCTCATTCACTCACTCACTTCCTCGCTCACCCACTCACACAGACCAAAATGCCTGCTTTCTATACTACGGGCAGACTGCGCATGCGCAAAATGATGAAAATGAAAAAGTAGTCCAGTCGGATCTCACTCACTCACTCACTCACTCACTCACTCACTGTCGTTAATGCGTCCATGCGTTAAGACGGGCGTTGGGGACGCCTCACCGGCGTTGTGCACGCTTCACTCACTCACTCACTCGCTCAATCATTAGGCCGTTATCAACTCCAAATGCACTCCATCGCACCTCCGAAACTCCCGCTTTCGCTACTACTTTCACTGATGACGTCACCAGTGACGTCACAGGTGACGTGGATACCCCTTCAAATCGTGGTTTAGACCCCGAGAGCTACAAAATAACATTTCCCTAGACTCATTCGGACCAATAGTGGTCCATATCGGCCTCAAAATGTCTATTTCCATACTACGGCCTGCCTGCGCATGCGTAGAATGACGATATTCCTAACACCCATCCACCCAGGGGATACGCCCTCACGTATGCATCACATTGATACTTCACTCGACTCAATCAGACCATTAGTGGCCCACCTAGATCCCAAAACGTTCCTTCCAATGCACTTTTCCCACAATTCCCTGTTGCGCATGCGCAGAATGTCGACAACGATCGACATACTAGTCCGGGCGGATGCCCCCTCACGTAGGCTTCACATTGATACCTCACTCGACCCCATCGGCGCACTAGGGACTCCCCTCGATCCCCTCGAATGCCCCCTCACGTATCCTTCACATGGATACCTCATACTACTCGATAGGACCACTAGTGGCCCACCCAGACCTCAAAACGTCTATTTCCATACCCTTTTCCCACAATTCCCTGTCTGCGCATGCGCAGAATTTTGACAACGGCCGAGACACTAGTCCAGGCGGATGCCCCCTCACATAGGCTTCACATTGATACCTCATACGGCTCCATGTGACCACTAGTGGCCCACAAAGAACCGAAAACGTCTATTTCCATACCCTTCGTCTACTGCGCATGCGCAGAATGCCGATATTTCAACCCCACACCCAGCCCATCGGATGCCCCCTCACATAGGCTTTACATTGATACCTCATACGACTCCAACGGACCATTAGTGGCTCCCCTAGATCCCAAAACGTCTATTTCCATACCCTTGGTCTACTGCGCATGCGCAGAATGCCGATATTCCAACCCCACACCCACCCGTCGGATGCCCCCTCACATAGGCTTCACATTGATACCTCATATGACCCCATTGGACCATTAGTGCCTCCCCTAGACCCCAAAACGTCTATTTCCATACACTTGGTCAACCGCGCATGCGCAGAATGACGATATTCCAACCCCACACCCAACCCATCCGATGCCCCTTCACGAATGCTTCACATGGATACCTCATACGACCCGATTGGACCATGCAGCGTATTTGAAGTGTGGGGACTACTTTTTCTCCACGGAAGCTTTCTTCCGCGACCGCATCACCGCCAGACATGACCGCATCACCGCGGAGGAATAAAAGGTCAAAGGTTAACGGACCTATAGTGGTCAAACCTTGGCACACAGCCAATGCTGATGCAATCCATAACCGCCACTACAACGCCACCTGTCGGATGCAAGAGTTACCTCCCCCGGCAAAATATGACTCTATTCCCGTTGACCCTACTACTACCCACCCTATTGACTTGATAGGCAGGCCCCGATAAGCCCGGGGACCGATATTAGCCCTTTTGGCTAGAGTTGATAGGGGTTTTCCCCTATTTTAGGGGTAAAGTCCGTTTTTCGCTTTTTATATTTTCGGGAAAAAATCCTAATTTTACATGCACCCACCCATGTCTGAATGGCCCTAGAGGAGTGCTTCACTTTGACACCTCACTCGACCCATTCGGTCCACTAGGGACCCACCCCGGTCACAAAACGTCTATTCCCATACTCTTTTTCGGCATTCCCCGTATACATCAACATTGGAATTCACTTGGTTGACATGGGACTACTTTCTGTCCGCGGAAGTGACGGCATCACCACCAGACCGCGGAGGAATAGAAAGGTTAAAGGTTGCCGGAACTACTTTTGACCTCCACGTGACCTTGAGCTGGTGGCGCCACCTATCGCCACAGAGGTGAAAGGCGATGTGGCGCCCCCTATACTTTAACCTGGAAAAAAGGGGCACCAAGAGTTACCTCCCTGGAAAACGCGCGCTGAAATGCGTAGACCCTACTACTTATATTACTATTTGTATTATGTGACTGACGGTCGGGGGTGCCTATTGTGAGAGGAAGATATATCAAAGTATTGCCTAGAAAAACAATAGAAAACACGAATGACTACAAACCTTCTATTTCATATGATACAGGCACTGCACACCGAAGACCACAGACGGGATGGACAAGACATGAAACAGAATACGGATGACGATTACAAGAATAACAACAGCGCATTGAGTGACAACGCCGCACAGCAAGAACGTCCAGAATCAGAATACTCGACCCTATACCACGCCAGACACGCTACCCCATAGATGTCACCGAACTGACGCCTCAACACAGAATATGATCCTTTGACTTTCACGCAATATAGGACGTAGACCTGCCGTCCTGTACCCCAATACACAATCCAAGCTATTGTTACAGGCACAGATTTCTGGAAGAACCTACCCTGTTCCCAAGGGCGTCGTTAGGAAAGTCACCCCGAAAAATTCTGAAGACGCCCTGGTTCTCCCTTTCTGGACGGCTTTGTGTGTACGAAGAGGTACTAACACAAAGGAATCATCCACGCGGTTACAACACATATTTATCAGCATAACCTAACCAATAACAGACTTGGCAACTTGTACATAGCGACTTTTGTATTTACTTGTATTTATATTCCCCTCTGTTCTCTCATTGTTATTTATTATTTAATTATTTATTTTAATATCTAGTGCTGCAAAAGATCTTAAATTAACGAAGAAGTGTACCGTGAAAGTTAAACAAAACATTGGGTTGATGGGCCGCGAAATCCGTATGGGAAGTGGCCCTTAAACTACAATTTCAATCAAAGCACACAACCATTATTTGTTGATATAAAATGTAGTACCTATAAAGATACCAACAAAGATGTATTACGGTGATTTGCCTCGAAATCCGTCTATGGAAAGCGGCCCGGAAACCAAAATTTCAAACAAGACGCCAAACGTCTGAATGATTCAATGCTTCAGGTCCAACCATCCTTCTCTGTTGTTGAGACCTGGAGCGTTGGAGCGTTCAGATGCCCCGATTGACACCAGATGTCTGAATTATTCAAACTTTAACGCGTCAGGTCCAATCTTCCTTCTCTACTTTGGAGATCCGGATCGTTGGAGCGTTCAGATGCCCGTCAACGTTCAGTATCAAAAACGCTTCAACGGTTCAAGCGCGGGTGTCAAACGCTTAAACGCATCAACGCGAGAAGTTCCTTTGGGGGTTATGATTAGGGTACCCACGTAGTTATTATACTACCCTACTTTAATCAAATCCCATGTGTATCCACCATATCATGCTTCACGCCTGCTGCATATAGGCCTACTCAATCCTGCACATGCGCAATTGGCCCATTATAATCTAGCTCGAATGCCTGACTCCAGGAATCTGCATCCTCGCGAGCCAGTATATCGATCGATCCATTGGGATCGATACACTGGCTTGGTTAGTTACCCATACGAGTTCTGGATATAAATAGATGACGGGGTTTCCCCTGAATCAACCCAATCAGTGAACGCGCTAAGCTGGTTGATCAGGCCAATCCGCTGCGAGGTATGCGATGTGACAGGCTTCAATTTCATCGCGGGCCAAACTGCTTTGATGTCAAGCGGAAATCGACATCGGAAGTCAAAGCAAACACCGCAGGCTGGGGATACCGACGTGCTAATTCAAAACAAGCGCGGGGGATGAAATGTACGAGATTGTATAATAGAGGCAACGACTCAAGAACTCATTCGAATCACCAAAAATGTCCAGGTAAACCCTCTGCGAGGATTTAAGATTTACCTGGACTTGTGAAGATGGGAATCTGTAGTGTAGTGAAACTCCCATATCTTTCACCCTACTGGTTTTCCATATTATGCTCCACACCTGCATATACAACCCGATTTGCGCTTTCCATACTACTCCGCGGACCGAAAGTGACATTAAAAGCCATGCGCGTGCGCAGTTAACATTAACACGTCAGTAGTATAGAAAAACCCGATAGACTCATATTTTGCCGGGGAGGTAACTCTTGCATCCGACAGGGGGCGTTGTAGTTATGAATTGCATCAGCATTGGCTGTGTGCCAAGTTTTGACCACTATAGGTCCGTTAACCTTTGACCTTGTATTCCTCCGCGGTGATGCGGTCATGTCTGGCGGTGATGCGGTCACGGGAGAAAGCTTCCATGGGGAAAACGTAGTCCCCAGATTTGAAATACGCTGCATGGTCCGATTGGGTCGTATGAGGTATCAATGTGAAGCATTCGTAAAGGGGCATCCGCTGGGCTGGGTGCGGGGTTGAAATAGCGTCATTCTGCGCATGCTCGGTGGACCAAGGGTATGGAAATAGACGTTTTGGGGACTAGGGGAGCCACTAATGGTCCAATTGGGTCATATGAGGTATCCATGTGAAGCATTCGTAAAGGGGTATCCAACGGGTGGGTGTGGGCCTGGAATAGCGGCATTCTGCGCATGCGCGGTGGACCAAGGTTATGGAAATAGACGTTTTGGGGTCTAGGAGAGCCACTAATGGTCCAATTGGGTCATATGAGGTATCAATGTGAAGCCTATGTGAGGGGGCATCCGACGTGTAGGTGTGGGGTTGGAATATCGGCATTCTGCGCATGCGCAGTAGACCAAGGGTTTGGAAATAGACGTTTTGGGATCTAGGGGAGCCACTATTGGTCCAATTGGGTCGAGTGAGGTATCAATGTGAAACCTATGTGAGGAGGCATCCGATGGGCTGGGTGTGGGGTTGAAATAGCGGCATTCTGCGCATGCGCAGTAGACCAAGGGTATGGAAACACACGTTTTCGGGTCTTTGTGGGCCACTAGTGGTCCTATGGAGTCGTATGAGGTATCAATGTGAAGCCTATGTGAGGGGGCATCCGCCTGGACTAGTGTCTCGGCCGTTGTCAACATTCTGCGCATGCGCAGACAGGGAATTGTGGGAAAAGGGTATGGAAATAGACGTTTTGGGGCCTGGGTGGGCCACTAATGGTCTGATCGAGTCGTGTGAGGTATCAATGTAAAGGATACGTGAGCGGGCATTCGCCTGAACCAGTGTGTCGTTCGTGTTCAACATTCTGCGCATGCGCGAATAGGAACTGTGGGAAAAAGGTATGGAAGTAGACGTTTTGGGATCGAGGGGAGTCCCTAGTGGGCCGATGGGGTCGAGTGAGGTATCCATGTGAAGCCTACGTGAGGGGGCGTGGTCGACATTCTGCGCATGCGCAGACAGGGAATTGTGGGAAAAGTACATTGGAAGGAACGTTTGGAATCTAGGTGGGTCACTAATGGTCTGGTTGAGTGGAGTGAGGTATCAATGTGATGCATACGTGAGGGCGCATCCCCTGGATTGATGGGTGTTGGAAATATCGTCATTCTGCGCATGGGCAGGCAGGCCGTAGTATGGAAATAGACATTTTGAGGCCGATATGGACCACTATTGGTCCGAATGAGTCTAGGGAAGTGTTATTTTGCAGCTCTCGGGGTGTAGACCACGACTTGAAGGGGTGTCCACGTCACCTGTGACGTCACTGGTGACGTCATCAGTGAGAGTAGTAGCGAAAGCGGGAGTTTCGGAGGTGCGATGGAGTGCATAACGGCCGAATGAGTGAGTGAGTGAGTGAAGCGTGCACAACACCGGTGAGTCGTCCCCAACGCCCGTCTTAACGCATGGACGCATTAACGACGGTACGTGAGTGAGTGAGTGAGTGAGTGGGATCTGACTGGACAAATGGTTCCTCCGTATAGCATAACGCCTTGACGCCATGATACAGATATATGAGAGAACAACTACACTCACTTTCCTGGGATGTAGGCTGACTATCCGAGGTCAAACTCTCCATATCAGTAGATAGACTGTCAGCAATCTTGGATTCGGTATCAGTCGATGCACTCTCATCAATCTCTGTACCAGCATCTGCCTCAACGGGCTCCTCGGAGTCTGGATGGAAAGTCTTCTTGTGTCGCATCATATCGTAATGTCTGGTGAACGTGCGTTCGCATTCAAAGCAAGTGTAAGTCATGTCGACGGTTGAACGTCTACTGAGCATGTTTTAGCAATACACTTGCTTTTATAGACGCCCGTCAACGCTTAGCTTAACGCTTCAACGCCCTGGTGAATTAGCTCAGAAGCTGACACCAATACATCGAAATGCAGTGACGCCCATCAACGCCCGTTGTTACGCTTTAACGGCCATCTCAACGCCATAACTTCCGTCTCCATACCTGTGTCAACGCGTTAGCAATGTCCACCATCACTGGACGTTGATGTTGGAGGTTGAAGAAGATCATTCCCCGTCTCCAGCTGGGTCTCCATAAAGGTTTTAAATGCCTCGTGCAGGGTCAGCAGATTCTGGGCACGGGTAGTTGTGTTGGTATTCTCATTGGATATTATCTGTTTCTTATGCAGCAGAAGACATACGCGTGTCACCCATTGTATGTCATCTATCAGCGTGGTAAGATGTGAATTACAAGCGTCTAGTACGTCATTCATAATCCAGCCGTCGTCCATTAGAGAATATCCGCGTCCATAATCCAAAGACCTATTCCATATTCCATATAACAGTATTAGCACCAAATTCAAAAAGACAATCATAGTATGCATAAACATAGGCTTGTTTCCTGCAAGAGAGAAGCGGTCAACAGTTTTCAATGATGCCGGCAAGACATCATGATGTTCCAAAAATATCAAATCCGTATCGCTGATCAGTATTCTTAATCCATAATATTCGTTGTAAGGTCGTCATCTAAAGAACGATGTATCTCAGTCACGCTTTGATTGTGACTGTTCATATGAGTACCATGAAGATCTTGAAGTACATGGGTTGGTGCTGAACGGTGACTCCACCTTGCGCTGTATCAATAATAGCATCGACATTGGCTTGACGTAAGGCTTCGGCGTGAAGTACATGCGTTGGTGCTGAACGGTGACTCCACCTTGCGCTGTATCAATAATAGCATCGACATTGGCTTGACGTAAAGCTTCGGCTAGAATATCCTCGTTGTCGGATTCAAACAAGTTGGACTCTGCAGTGCTCATGGTGAAATGCGGGGACTGGTGCCGTGTGGCCTATTTATAGTGAGACGCTTTTGGTCTTAATGATGCGTTCCAACAAATGTTTCTTTTGTGCTATTGCGGTGACATACGCCGCTTTCCAGTTCATGCCCGACGTTTTCAACATCGACGCTGTTCTTTCGATTTGCATATGGACTGGGTCCTTGTCCAACAATTTCATATGGGCCAAGAGGTCACCATACTGCTGACGTAAAGCCCGCCGTAGTCTGGGTGCCAAAGTATTATGGGCTAACATTGCGGTTTCCTCTTTCGAATACCCTTTGCGGTGAAACTTGTTTCCTGTGGCCTCCAACATCTCCCCCAGCTCGGCGTCCATTCTTTCTGGGAATAAATCCTTCCATAGCCTCGAGTTCACATTATATTCATTCCCTTGTACGGGTTTGGGTTGGTCCTTCACGGTTGGGTAGTATTCAGGGACTAATGGTATGAAGGGGACACGCTGTACGGGAGCGGGTTGCTGCTGCTGCTCTGCCAGATGTGGACTCAGTGAATAGTGTAGGGGCTGTGGTGATGCCTCACCGGGTAACAGGTGGGTCGTCAGCCGACGATCTTCCGGGGTATGGGCTTTTAAATCTACGAACAGGTAGCCGTACGGACGACTTGTCGCTCCTTGAAACGCCTGCATGAAATGGTCGATGTTCTGCGGATAAATTCGACTACCAAACACACGGATTTGTGCTCTGTCGATGGGGTTGGAGAACAACACAGAGTATTGGCAGTTCAAGGCAATATCTCTGGACGCCTTCCCTTGAGGAAAGAGATTCTGAGTCAAATAGATGACGGATAGATTGCGATGATGGGACCCTTTGGTGAATAGGTCGGCGATTTTCGAATTGTCCTTGGCCACACTCATCAGATCATCGAGCACTACCACGTTGGTCTGCTCGGAATCGAAGTAATAGGGTTCGTCTATGTCGTGAGGAATTCCTGGGACAAAGCTCACATTCTGTAACCTTGTAGTTTCGTAGGCGGGCTGCCATTGGCTATAACACCAAACAACACGTGTCGGAGCTCGGGTTGCCACACCTTCCTCTAAGAACTTCATCACCCAGGACGTCTTTCCACACCCCGTGGGGCCGCTCACCGTCATCGTATAGGGATGTTCTACGCCACTTGGTGGACCTATAGCGGGACTTGGTGGTGTCTCTTGTCTATGCGCTAGACGCATATGTCTGAGCATATTGTCGCGACGAGAGAGTGTCTTTTGACAGAACGGACATGTACTCGACATGGTATCCAGTCAAAGGATGGATACAGACTGAGGCTAATGGTGTACAAACGACCTTATATGACCACTCACTCACTCACTCCCTCCCTCCCTCCCTGCCTCACTCACTCACTCACTCCCTCGTTCACTCACTCACTCCCTCGCTCACCCACTCACAGATCCCAAAATGCCTGCTTTCTATATTACGGCCAGACTGCGCATGCACAAAATGATGAAAACGGAGGAACCATTAGTCCTGTAGCATCCCACTCACTCACCGTCGTTAATGCGTCCATGCGTTAAGACGGGCGTTGGGGACGCCTCACCGGCGGTGTGCACGCTTCACTCACTCACTCACTCATTAGGCCGTTATGCACTCCATCGCACCTCCGAAACTCCCGTTTTCGCTACTACTCTCACTGACGACGTCATATATTTCCATACCCTTGGTCCACCGCGCATGCGTTGAACTGTAACCCACACTGAAGAAATCATCTATCATTTCCATAGTTATGGGTAGGTATCTTTTGGTAACTCTTTTGGGGAGTCGAGCGGGAACCGGCACCTGTTCGTCAATCTTCAACGATTGCTCGTCTGCCTTGGACTTGGCTGGCTTCTCCATTTGATCGGGTCTGGTACAGGTTGTGAGAATGTACATCTAACATGCGTGTTTCCGTATTGATAGTTAGAGATGGGTAGGTTTAAAATTCAAGAAGACTCTTGTCCAATCAGAGGCCGCCATTTGCATCTGTCATACTCGTTCTTGTCCGTTAGATGTATGCTCGGCTGTCCAATCAGAAGTCGTCGTTTCAGAAAGTTCCATCCTTTTGTTCTAGTCCTCCTCGGACAGGCCTGGATATTCGTCGGGCAGCATGTCCTGAAACAGTTGTTTGCGCATTCTAATCGCATTTTCCAGGGCCTCGGTGGGTGGTAAACCCATATCCTCTTCCAAGTGACGCTTGGTCTTCATGATGGACCTGTGCGTGGGGTCGCCTTTCATTTCAAGCGGTAGTAAGGTATACTGTTCATAGATCGCCATGGCTGTTTTCCTGATGCGGGGCCGCATTTCGGTGTACGCCTGTTGTAAGTTATCCTGTCCCGCGTCCTCGATCGCTTCAGCGTGAGTATTGATAGCTGCTGTCACAATACGACCCAGAAGGTAGGTTCTGCCTCACTTTCCTGGGATGTAGGCTGACTATCTGAGGTCAAGCTCTCCATATCAGTAGATAGACTGTCAGCAATCTTGGATTCGGTATCAGTCGATGCACTCTCATCAATCTCTGTATCAGCATCTGCCTCAACGGGCTCCTCGGAGTCTGGATGGAAAGTCTTCTGGTGTCGCATCATATCGTAATGTCTGGTGAACGTGCGTTCGCATTCAAAGCAAGTATAAGTCATGTCGACGGTTGAACGTCGACTGAGCATGTTTTAGCAATACACTTGCTTTTATAGACGCCCGTCAACGCTTAGCTTAACGCTTCAACGCCCTGGTGAATTAGCTCAGAAGCTGACACCAATACATCGAAATGCAGTGACGCCCATCAACGCCCGTTGTTACGCTTTAACGCCCATCTCAACGCCATAACTTCCGTCTCAACGCCCGTCTCCATACCTGTGTCAACGCGTTAGCAATGTCCACCATCACTGGACGTTGATGTTGGAGGCTGAAGAAGATAATTCCCCGTCTCCAGCTGGGTCTCCATAAAGGTTTGAAATGCCTCGTGCAGGGTCAGCAGATTCTGGGCACGGGTAGTTGTGTTGGTATTCTCATTGGATATTATCTGTTTCTTATGCAGCAGAAGACATACGCGTGTCACCCATTGTATGTCATCTATCAGCGTGGTAAGATGTGAATTACAAGCGTCTAGTACGTCATTCATAATCCAGCCGTCGTCCATTAGAGAATATCCGCGTCCATAATCCAAAGACCTATTCCATATTCCATATAACAGTATTAGCACCAAATTCAAAAAGACAATCATAGTATACATAAACATAGGCTTATTTCCTGCAAGAGAGAAGCGGTCAACAGTTTTCAATGATGCCGGCAAGACATCATGATGTTCCAAAAATATCAAATCCGTATCGCTGATCAGTATTCTTAATCCATAATATTCGTTGTAAGGTCGTCATCTAAAGAACGATGTATCTCAGTCACGCTTTGATTGTGACTGTTCATATGAGTACCATGAGGATCTTGAAGTACATGGGTTGGTGCTGAACGGTGACTCCACCTTGCGCTGTATCAATAATAGCATCGACATTGGCTTGACGTAAGGCTTCGGCGTGAAGTACATGCGTTGGTGCTGAACGGTGACTCCACCTTGCGCTGTATCAATAATAGCATCGACATTGGCTTGACGTAAGGCTTCGGCTAGAATATCCTCGTTGTCGGATTCAAACAAGTTGGACTCTGCAGTGCTCATGGTGAAATGGTGCCGTGTGGCCTATTTATAGTGAGACGCTTTTGGTCTTAATGATGCGTTCCAACAAATGTTTCTTTTGTGCTATTGCGGTGACATACGCCGCTTTCCAGTTCATGCCCGACGTTTTCAACATCGACGCTGTTCTTCCGATTTGCATATGGACTGGGTCCTTGTCCAACAATTTCATATGGGCCAAGAGGTCACCATACTGCTGACGTAAAGCCCGCCGTAGTCTGGGTGCCAAAGTATTATGGGCTAACATTGCGGTTTCCTCTTTCGAATACCCTTTGCGGTGAAACTTGTTTCCTGTGGCCTCCAACATCTCCCCCAGCTCGGCGTCCATTCTTTCTGTGAACAAATCCTTCCATAGCCTCGAGTTCACATTATATTCATTCCCTTGTACGGGTTTGGGTTGGTCCTTCACGGTTGGGTAGTATTCGGGGACTAATGGTATGAAGGGGACACGCTGTACGGGAGCGGGTTGCTGCTGCTGCTCTGCCAGATGTGGACTCAGTGAATAGTGTAGGGGCTGTGGTGATGCCTCACCGGGTAACAGGTGGGTCGTCAGCCGACGATCTTCCGGGGTATGGGCTTTTAAATCTACGAACAGGTAGCCGTACGGACGACTTGTCGCTCCTTGAAACGCCTGCATGAAATGGTCGATGTTCTGCGGATAAATTCGACTACCAAACACACGGATTTGTGCTCTGTCGATGGGGTTGGAGAACAACACAGAGTATTGGCAGTTCAAGGCAATATCTCTGGACGCCTTCCCTTGAGGAAAGAGATTCTGAGTCAAATAGATGACGGATAGATTGCGATGATGGGACCCTTTGGTGAATAGGTCGGCGATTTTCGAATTGTCCTTGGCCACACTCATCAGATCATCGAGCACTACCACGTTGGTCTGCTCGGAATCGAAGTAATAGGGTTCGTCTATGTCGTGAGGAATTCCTGGGACAAAGCTCACATTCTGTAACCTTGTAGTTTCGTAGGCGGGCTGCCATTGGCTATAACACCAAACAACACGTGTCGAAGCTGGGGTTGCCACACCTTCCTCTAAGAACTTCATCACCCAGGACGTCTTTCCACACCCCGTGGGGCCGCTCACCGTCATCGTATAGGGATGTTCTACGCCACTTGGTGGACCTATAGCGGGACTTGGTGGTGTCTCTTGTCTATGCGCTAGACGCATATGTCTGAGCATATTGTCGCGACGAGAGAGTGTCTTTTGACAGAACGGACATGTACTCGACATGGTATCCAGTCAAAGGATGGATACAGACTGAGGCTAATGGTGTACAAACGACCTTATATGACCACTCACTCACTCACTCCCTCCCTCCCTCCCTGCCTCACTCACTCACTCACTCCCTCGTTCACTCACTCACTCCCTCGTTCACTCACTCACTCCCTCGCTCACCCACTCACAGATCCCAAAATGCCTGCTTTCTATATTACGGCCAGACTGCGCATGCACAAAATGATGAAAACGGAGGAACCATTAGTCCTGTAGCATCCCACTCACTCACCGTCGTTAATGCGTCCATGCGTTAAGACGGGCGTTGGGGACGCCTCACCGGCGGTGTGCACGCTTCACTCACTCACTCACTCATTAGGCCGTTATGCACTCCATCGCACCTCCGAAACTCCCGTTTTCGCTACTACTCTCACTGACGACGTCATATATTTCCATACCCTTGGTCCACCGCGCATGCGTTGAACTGTAACCCACACTGAAGAAATCATCTATCATTTCCATAGTTATGGGTAGGTATCTTTTGGTAACTCTTTTGGGGAGTCGAGCGGGAACCGGCACCTGTTCGTCAATCTTCAACGATTGCTCGTCTGCCTTGGACTTGGCTGGCTTCTCCATTTGATCGGGTCTGGTACAGGTTGTGAGAATGTACATCTAACATGCGTGTTTCCGTATTGATAGTTAGAGATGGGTAGGTTTAAAATTCAAGAAGACTCTTGTCCAATCAGAGGCCGCCATTTGCATCTGTCATACTCGTTCTTGTCCGTTAGATGTATGCTCGGCTGTCCAATCAGAAGTCGTCGTTTCAGAAAGTTCCATCCTTTTGTTCTAGTCCTCCTCGGACAGGCCTGGATATTCGTCGGGCAGCATGTCCTGAAACAGTTGTTTGCGCATTCTAATCGCATTTTCCAGGGCCTCGGTGGGTGGTAAACCCATATCCTCTTCCAAGTGACGCTTGGTCTTCATGATGGACCTGTGCGTGGGGTCGCCTTTCATTTCAAGCGGTAGTAAGGTATACTGTTCATAGATCGCCATGGCTGTTTTCCTGATGCGGGGCCGCATTTCGGTGTACGCCTCTTGTAAGTTATCCTGTCCCGCGTCCTCGATCGCTTCAGCGTGAGTATTGATAGCTGCTGTCACAATACGATCCCAGAAGGTAGGTTCTGCCTCACTTTCCTGGGATGTAGGCTGACTATCCGAGGTCAAGCTCTCCATATCACTAGATAGACTGTCAGCAATCTTGGATTCGGTATCAGTCGATGCACTCTCATCAATCTCTGTATCAGCATCTGCCTCAACGGGCTCCTCGGAGTCTGGATGGAAAGTCTTCTGGTGTCGCATCATATCGTAATGTCTGGTGAACGTGCGTTCGCATTCAAAGCAAGTATAAGTCATGTCGACGGTTGAACGTCGACTGAGCATGTTTTAGCAATACACTTGCTTTTATAGACGCCCGTCAACGCTTAGCTTAACGCTTCAACGCCCTGGTGAATTAGCTCAGAAGCTGACACCAATACATCGAAATGCAGTGACGCCCATCAACGCCCGTTGTTACGCTTTAACGCCCATCTCAACGCCATAACTTCCGTCTCAACGCCCGTCTCCATACCTGTGTCAACGCGTTAGCAATGTCCACCATCACTGGACGTTGATGTTGGAGGCTGAAGAAGATAATTCCCCGTCTCCAGCTGGGTCTCCATAAAGGTTTGAAATGCCTCGTGCAGGGTCAGCAGATTCTGGGCACGGGTAGTTGTGTTGGTATTCTCATTGGATATTATCTGTTTCTTATGCAGCAGAAGACATACGCGTGTCACCCATTGTATGTCATCTATCAGCGTGGTAAGATGTGAATTACAAGCGTCTAGTCCGTCATTCATAATCCAGCCGTCGTCCATTAGAGAATATCCGCGTCCATAATCCAAAGACCTATTCCATATTCCATATAACAGTATTAGCACCAAATTCAAAAAGACAATCATAGTATACATAAACATAGGCTTATTTCCTGCAAGAGAGAAGCGGTCAACAGTTTTCAATGATGCCGGCAAGACATCATGATGTTCCAAAAATATCAAATCCGTATCGCTGATCAGTATTCTTAATCCATAATATTCGTTGTAAGGTCGTCATCTAAAGAACGATGTATCTCAGTCACGCTTTGATTGTGATTGTTCATATGAGTACCATGAAGATCTTGAAGTACATGGGTTGGTGCTGAACGGTGACTCCACCTTGCGCTGTATCAATAATAGCATCGACATTGGCTTGACGTAAGGCTTCGGCTTGAAGTACATGCGTTGGTGCTGAACGGTGACTCCACCTTGCGCTGTATCAATAATAGCATCGACATTGGCTTGACGTAAGGCTTCGGCTAGAATATCCTCGTTGTCGGATTCAAACAAGTTGGACTCTGCAGTGCTCATGGTGAAATGCGGGGACTGGTGCCGTGTGGCCTATTTATAGTGAGACGCTTTTGGTCTTAATGATGCGTTCCAACAAATGTTTCTTTTGTGCTATTGCGGTGACATACGCCGCTTTCCAGTTCATGCCCGACGTTTTCAATATCGACGCTGTTCTTTTGATTTCCATATGGACTGGGTCCTTGTCCAACAATTTCATATGGGCCAAGAGGTCACCATACTGCTGACGTAAAGCCCGCCGTAGTCTGGGTGCCAAAGTATTATGGGCTAACATTGCGGTTTCCTCTTTCGAATACCCTTTGCGGTGAAACTTGTTTCCTGTGGCCTCCAACATCTCCCCCAGCTCGGCGTCCATTCTTTCTGTGAACAAATCCTTCCATAGCCTCGAGTTCACATTATATTCATTCCCTTGTACGGGTTTGGGTTGGTCCTTCACGGTTGGGTAGTATTCGGGGACTAATGGTATGAAGGGGACACGCTGTACGGGAGCGGGTTGCTGCTGCTGCTCTGCCAGATGTGAACTCAGTGAATAGTGTAGGGGCTGTGGTGATGCCTCACCGGGTAACAGGTGGGTCGTCAGCCGACTATCTTCCGGGGTATGGGCTTTTAAATCTACGAACAGGTAGCCGTACGGACGACTTGTCGCTCCTTGAAACGCCTGCATGAAATGGTCGATGTTCTGCGGATAAATTCGACTACCAAACACACGGATTTGTGCTCTGTCGATGGGGTTGGAGAACAACACAGAGTATTGGCAGTTCAAGGCAATATCTCTGGACGCCTTCCCTTGAGGAAAGAGATTCTGAGTCAAATAGATGACGGACAGATTGCGATGATGGGACCCTTTGGTGAATAGGTCGGCGATTTTCGAATTGTCCTTGGCCACACTCATCAGATCATCGAGCACTACCACGTTGGTCTGCTCGGAATCGAAGTAATAGGGTTCGTCTATGTCGTGAGGAATTCCTGGGACAAAGCTCACATTCTGTAACCTTGGAGTTTCGTAGGCGGGCTGCCATTGGCTATAACACCAAACAACACGTGTCGGAGCTGGGGTTGCAACACCTTCCTCTAAGAACTTCATCACCCAGGACGTCTTTCCACACCCCGTGGGGCCGCTCACCGTCATCGTATAGGGATGTTCTACGCCACTTGGTGGACCTATAGCGGGACTTGGTGGTGTCTCTTGTCTATGCGTTAGACGCATATGTCTGAGCATATTGTCGCGACAAGAGAGTGTCTTTTGACAGAACGGACATGTACTCGACATGGTATCCAGTCAAAGGATGGATACAGATTGAGGCTAATGGTGTACAAACGACCTTATATGACCACTCACTCACTCACTCCCTCCCTCCCTCCCTGCCTCACTCACTCACTCACTCCCTCGTTCACTCACTCACTCCCTCGCTCACCCACTCACAGATCCCAAAATGCCTGCCTTCTATACTACGGCCAGACTGCGCATGCACAAAATGATGAAAACGGAGGAACCATTAGTCCTGTAGCATCCCACTCATTCACCGTCGTTAATGCGTCCATGCGTTAAGACGGGCGTTGGGGACACCTCACCGGCGTTGTGCACGCTTCACTCACTCACTCACTCATTAGGCCGTTATGCACTCCATCGCACCTCCGAAACTCCCGTTTTCGCTACAGGTGACGTGGATACTCCTTCAAGTCGTGGACTACACCCAGAGCGCTACAAAATAACACTTCCTTAGATTCATTCGGACCAATAGTGGTCCATATCGGCCTCAACTACGGCCTGCCTGCGCATGCGCAGAATGACGATATTCCTAACACTCATCCACCCAGGGGATGCGCCCTCACGTATGCATCACATTGATACCTCACTCCACTCAATCAGACCATTAGTGGCCCACCTAGACCCCAAAACGTTCCTTCCAATGCACTTTTCGCACAATTTCCTGTCTGCGCACGCGCAGAATGTCGACAACGGTCGACATACTAGTCCAGGCGGATGCCCCCTCACGTAGGCTTCACATGGATACCTCACTCGACCCCATCGGCCCACTAGGGACTCCTCTCGATCCCAAAACGTCTACTTCCATACCCTTTTCCCACAATTCCCTGTTCGCGCATGCGCAGAATGTTGAACACGAACGACACACTGGTCCAGGGGAATGCCCCCTCACGTATCCTTCACATTGATACCTCATACGACTCGATCAGACCATTAGTGGCCCACCCAGCCCCCAAAACGTCTATTTCCATACCCTTTTCCCACAATTCCCTGTCTGCGCATGCGCAGAATGTTGACAACGGCCGAGACACTAGTCCAGGCGGATGCCCCCTCACATAGGCTTCACATTGATACCTCATACGACTCCATAGGACCACTAGTGGCCCACAAAGACCCGAAAACGTGTATTTCCATACCCTTGGTCTACTGCGCATGCGCAGAATACCGCTATTTCAACCCCACACCCAGCCTCCTCACATAGGTTTCACATTGATACCTCACTCGACCCAATCGGACCAATAGTGGCTCTCCTAGATCCCAAAACGTCTATTTCCATACCCTTGGTCTACTGCGCATGCGCAGAATGCCGATATTCCAACCCCACACCCACCCGTCGGATGCCCCCTCACATAGGCTTCACATTGATACCTCATATGACCCAATTGGACCATTAGTGGCTCCCCTAGACCCCAAAACGTCTATTTCCATACCCTTGGTCCACCGCGCATGCGCAGAATGCCGATATTCCAGCCCCACACCCACCCGTCGGATGCCCCTTTACGAATGCTTGACATGGATACCTCATATGACCCAATTGGACCATTAGTGGCTCCCCTAGACCCCAAAACGTATATTTCCATACCCTTGGTCCACCGCGCATGCGTTGAATGACGCTATTTCAACTCCGCACGCAGCCCAGCGGATGTTAGACTGGCCGCCGTCGCCTAATAACGTTGGGCCGATTGACGACAGGCTTCTAATAATGCCGACCTTCACTGTAGCGGCGATGTCATGACCTGTTGACGTGTATTTGTGACGTTATGCAACAATCGGATTAACAATTCCATTATAACGTCGTATTGTGACGTGTAAACAAATTCTGCTGTGACGTTACGGACTGACGCGGACCCACAGACACTCTCGTCAAGCTGTACAGCCTGTTCTTGACAAGGCCGAACTGGAGGTCGATAAAAGAAACAATCTTTTACAGAATATCATTATATAACATCATCAGTTATCAAATCCTAAAGCAAGATGAAACAGACGCATATCTTGAGCGATAGTTTTCACATTGATCTGTAGCATTTCCTCTACGCATCGAGCCATTTTATAAACACTCCATGTTGAAGGTATGGGCTCAAATTTGGCCGCCATTACGTCTTTTCATTATTAGATACTGGTCCACAAGCTTAGCGATAGCGGGTCATGCGCAGTGGATGGGTACTAGTCTAAGCGGATGTCCCTTTACGAATGCTTCACATTGATACCTCATACGACCCAATCGGACCATGCAGCGTATTTCAAATCTGGGGACTACTTTTTCCCCGCGGAAGCTTTCTCCCGTGATCGCATCACCGCCAGACATGACCGCATCACCGCGGAGGAATACAAGGTCAAAGGTTAACGGACCTTTAGTGGTCAAAACATGGCACACAGCCAATGCTGATGCAATCCATAACTACAACGCCCCCTGTCGGATGCAAGAGTTACCTCCCCCGGCAAAATATGAGTCTATCGGTTTTTTCTATACTACTCACGTCAAAGTTAAAATCTAAAAACGAAAAACGGACAAGTAGAGGCAATTTTCAATATTTGATTTTCATTTTTGCGCGAAGTAAACAAAAAACGAAAATTGAAAATTCCATTGAAAGATTTTGAGAAACCAGAAAACAAATGAAAATTGGACTGTGCAAGGTTACACGGACCGTGGGACATGAACCTCATATAGTCGCGCCATAAAAAAGGCTTAATAAGCTTTAGCTCCCCATCAAACCTGTATGAAACGATTTCATCAATTCAACGAAATAGTTTCATCTGTGAGACGCACGTGAGGACGGCAGAACCAGTCAATTTACCCTTTTCACAATTGCCACACTTGTATTCTAATGCGAATCATTTTTTCATTACATTGCAACGACCATTTCAATTGAAGCCTGACGCCGATCAAAAGCAGATTGGCAGAACTTAGATACAGGTAGGTTATTGATAAGGATCGCACGCCAACAAAGTCATAAACATATAATGTTCGCCGCTTTCTTAAGACGTTTTAAAGAAAATAGACTTTGTCCGTTCTACATTTAAAGAACTTTGTATTTTGGTGATAATTATAATATTGCTTCATAAAGGAAGATTGGGCTCGTGGCAAACTCTAAACGCAAGATATGAAGGTGAAGAAAATAATTGTCGGCGTACTAACAAGAAGCCATATGCCCCGACATTCCAATCTTCTGTGTACATAAATTATATAGTCGAGACAGAGAGAATTAAGGTTAACGTTGCGTTTAGCAATATTTCAGCTATACAGCGACGATCAAACAAAATTCCAAGTATTCAAGTTAATAACTTAGTAATCCAACACATTAAAACATACACACATTAAAACTTATGCAACAAATCGATTTCTCTCGAATAACCTAAGACACAGTCCTCCCTCGCCCGACCAAAAAGATCTTCGAAAGTAGTCGCTCGATAAAAAGAATCTCTTACAATCTTAAAATCTATATACAGTCGACAGTGAGAATACTCCTTGGGACTGGCTCTTTTTTAGTAAATGTTCGTGAGTTAATCGGCATAATACTGGAGGAAGGTGACTCTGAAAATATTAGCGGAATGCATTTTGTAAATCAATATTTCTTGCATTTACTATGTTTTCGCCCTTGATGCTCATCCATTAACTTCCGATGAGTTACTTATTGGAGCTATCTCTCATCGCAGCTCCCTAGCTAACGTATTTGATTCACATGGAGGCTATTTAGTCGCTAGACGGCTTCAACGTTTTTTTCCATCTCTTTGATATCTCACCATTTCTATATCGCATGTAAACCTCGCAATCTGTATAAAACATATCTAAGAATATGTTTGTATTTCGGGGAGATGTGGATATCTATTGTATTGGTGCGATCTGTCCAAGATCTTCTAAAGATTAAAAAATCGTTGACAAAACGAGCTGACGCTCCGTGACTTTATTGTTTATGATATTGGGGTAATTTTGAGACTGTTTGCATAACCCTCGGAGTACAGGAGCATGGGTAAATTCAAGATGGCGGCCACGTGGGGTACCAGAAAAAGTGATGTTTTCGTCATTTTTCTTCAAAATTTCTGCATTTTCGCTGAGAAAAGTGGGCAAAAAATATTTTATTTCACATCATATTCATATTTGCTAATTTATCATGCAGTTTTTGCGGAGGAATTGCATAAATAATTTTTTTTTTAAATCTGACCGGAAAAATCGACCAAAAATGCCGTTTTTGAAAATGACGTCACTGTGACGTCATCAAAGCGGCCATCTTGAAATTTTTTTTTTTTTACATTTTCTGGTAGAGCTAGACCCACGGGTATAGTGTGATAAGTTTCAAACCCCTAGCTCAAGGAGTAAGAAAAATAATTAGCCCCCCCCCCCCCATCCATGACCTGGACAGGTCCCAAAAAGCCCAGGCCAGATAGCAGGGCCATATCCAGAGCCATTTTGATACCTGTTAAGGGGTATGGGCGCTCAAACTTTACAGACAATTTTCATGCTTTTTACATACAAATGTATCCAAATACATACAAATGTGCCCCCCAAAAAGGCAAGAAAGGGTGTCCCCAAATAAACTCTGGATATGACCCTGGATAGGGTTAATGTTATAGACCATCGATATCTCCTCTGAGTTAAACTTGTTAGTAGTAGAGAAGGAGTATCACAGCTCGCCACTTGCCACCCAAATCCACATAGCCACCGCAATCCACCATCACCCACCGACCATTGTCATACGTCATTATCAATTTCTATTTGTATAAATTATTGTGCCTGGATATTAATAAATTATATACGTTATAATTTACCTAAATATATATATATATACAGTAAATAAATGCAGCGAAACTGCCTTTGTGTGCGGCAAATATAATATTGTTAAAAAATCATGACGAAGTCAACTGGTTTGATTTCTGGCTAACTAGTTTCACCGTGTCTCATATATATATATATATATAGATATAGTTTTAAACATGGTGTATTGTCGGGTCATTCGTGATTCTTAAACCTTCATTGTCGGGTCGTAAGTGTATTGTCGGGTCTTTTTGTCATTGTCGGGTCGTTATGAATTTCACACATATGTTGTCGGGTCTTTTCATATATACTTTATCGGGTCGAATTTGACCACTGATCGATTTTGTTAAAAGTGGTCAAAACCATTTTGGAAGTATGAAAGTTTTTATTTGATGTTCCATCATCGAAGGGAGACAAAATCTGATGTGGCTTCTCCTTGATGAGCGAAGAGAAATCCTGCGCATTTAAAGTATTGTTTTATGGTTGTTTTCGAAAGACGACGTGGTTATAATTGATGCTGGATTCAGATAAGACATTCAGTAGCCAGTAAAAGCCCTGATCCCGGGGGTTTGGGGCTGGACAAGCCCAAATTTGCCTTTTCCTATGTTTTATGTATATAGACGATACAGCGAGAAAAGTCAGCCGAGAACCAGCAGTGTTATAGATTAATGCCTGGGACGTATGTAGAATGCTCAGGATAACCCAGAACATGCGTCACAGCCAACATTCAGTAGATAGCCATCGTCCAAAATTCTGTTTCCCTATGTCATAGGTATATTTATGATAGACCATATAAAGTTACTAGAGAATGTATATAATTATGGAGGTTGTATGTACATGTAGAATGATCTCAATAACTTAACATAATCCTCAAATCCGACATTCAGTAGCTAGCCGTCGTTCAAATTGTGTTTGCTATGCCATGAGTATATTTATATATAATCGATCATATGCAGCCATAGGATAATGATAATATACAGGGGTTGTAGCCCAATTTCTTTATTAAAGATATCTGAATAATGGAATCAGTTCCAACATTCAGCGGCAGCCATCGTTCGTAAAGTCTTCCTTTGTCTATATGTGAAAATATTATATGGTATAACTGATACTTCACGGTATACACATTGAACAGCGCACCATATAGGCTACATAGAACAAGCTCTTGATTGTTACACGGGCTACGTTAGCAACTCCTGGTGAAGCCCTATCGAGTTTTAACTTTTGAACTATTTAAGGCTCACTAAAGTTAATAACTCGTATATAATCACCGCCATCCCCTAATTTTCTCGCCGCCCCGAATTTTTTTTTCATCTTTCTGCAATGTCTAGGACAAGTTATTTCAAGCAATGTGTGCCGAGAAGTATGAAATTCCAGTCATAATTCGATTTGCAAGATGATTTGTTGACTATTATCCTCAGCCACCATTCTACTTTTTTTCACGTATCCCGCTTATCTTCATCCGTGGAACAGCATTGATGACTATTCATGCTATATCGTGTTGTTGGTAGCTTTACAACGAGATTCCTGGGCTTTGTGAAGAATGAATAATGCAAATGCAATGCAAGTTAAGGCCGGTGCACACCTTCGCCATTCTGTAAGCGATAAAGATCGGACCAGCTCGCAAGGAACCGGCTATAAGTGTGCGTCAAACTATTATTCAACGGAGTCGGACGTATCTGTTTCGAGTTTTCGCGACTGAGGTGTGAGCACAGGCCCGCAAAACAAGAGATTTGGGGGGGGGGAGTGATGGTATTAGGGTGAAGTTCGAAATATGGAGTCTCTATATATAACTCCATGCTTTAGGTGTGAAACGGACTTTGGGTGAATCGAGAAATAAACGGTTTACCGCCAAACAAAATACATCAGCATATTTTACAAGTATCACTTTATATATTCCCGTCGTCAAATTAGTAAATTTGTGCAATTTTTTACCTTTGCCGGGCGATTCAAAATCCAACGTAACTGTCCGTCCATCTAGGAACAGTTAGATTATGGCGGGCTTCGTTCTCAATTCTGATTGGTCAGTCTCGACAGCTGATCAGTGCGTGACCTCTCTTGCCGGAGGCGTGTCGCGACTGACCAATCAGAATTGAGAACGAAGCCTGTCATAATCTAACTGTTCCTAGATGGACGGACAGTTACGTTGGATTTTGAATCGCCCGGCAAAGGTAAAAAATTGCACAAATTTACTAATTCGACGACGGGAATATATAAAGTGAAACTTGTAGAACATACTGATGTATTTTGTTCACCCAAAGTCCGTTTCACACCTTGATGTTTATTTATGTAAAGCATGGGGCTATATATAGAGACCCCATATCTCGACACTTCACGACACTTCACCCTAATACCACGGCCCCCCCACCCCGCCACCAAATCTCTTATTTTGCGGGGCTGTGGGTGTGAGCAATCGGATATGATCGCGAAGCTAGGTGTGCAACTCCAGAAGGAATCGCAATCGATATACGGTATTCAAAATAGTTCAGTCATATCGCGAAGAATCAATAAGCCACCACTCAGCTGAGGTGCTTTTGGTTACGGTCATTATCGTATGATGTTGAAGTGGTAGCGCCAACAAATATTATCATATCAGTTTGATTTCTGAATTATTATGACGACGTCGCGAAGGTGAGCAGCAAACTCTTTCTGCTGACGGCGCCGGTATGCACAGGCCTTTAGTTCTGACAACCATACATAGTTTCTCATGGACAATTTTCTGACTGAAATCCGCTTCTCGGGAATGCAAACACTTTACCGTCCTGATCTGGAAATAGTTTCAAAACCAATCTAGTGTGTGTTAGATGAAGAGGGGAAAGATTTTGATTGGCGCAGTTAACGCATTAGGGCCCACCTCGACCTTTCAACTGAATCTTTCTTCAGTTTTAATGTTCTTTCAAAGGAAAATGAATGTTGGTTGGAAATGTATACATTAGACATGTGTCACCTGAGTACGTGTTTCAACTCGTCTCCCCAGATTTGACAGTCTGATTGGCTAAAAAGTCGAGTTACTGTACTGATAACGAAATCAAACCAAGTCAGTTTTCCCTTTAATATTTTCCGGAAATTCGCAAACTAAACTTGGATTCAATGAACACACGCGATGGTGTTCCTTTCTACAAAGGATCAGCTATGTCGCATCAACATATAGAGTCCAGTATATTTCACTGGAATCCTATACACCTGTAAAATAATAATACATGACCAAATATGTACATGAAAGAGATAAGATTCATAGTTTCTCAACATTTACTTATAACTGTTTTCCATGTCTTTACAAGGAACAAGTTTAACTTCAGAAAAAGATTGTTCATATTCGTGTAACATAATCACGTGTTTCTAAAATAATGATTTTCTTCCCGCAGTCGATCGATTGGCAAACAGGGTGAAGTTTGTTCTAGAAAAGTAATGTTCGTTGGAACCTGACTATCCATGAATTTGATATAAAGGCTATATATTATGAGGTTATATAGAGCTAGATCCACAGCGTCAAATGTGCTGATTGAACTAATCCTCTGTATGCTGTTCTGTAAACAAATCTTTAACCTCCGTGATTTACACTTGACCACAATTATATTCTGTCCCATATCTTGTGTATTCTGCAAATTGGACGTGTGTAACATTACATCAGATAAACTAGCCCGCAGAAATTTAACATGTTAACAACAGTAACAGTCATTATACCGGTATGGCGAGGCAGTGATATCAAGTTATAAACCGCAAAATTAGAGCCCCCGCCCTGGCTGAAGATAAATACCGAATCCATCAAACAATTACGTAATCTGCTAGCCAAACTGAATCATAGAGCCAATATCATATTCATATACCTTGCTTGCCAGGATGCATGTTTGGACTGGAAAACGTCTGTTAACCATGCGCCTTGCCAGGAGAGAGATCATCCGTTCTCCGCTGTACATGGAGATTGAGGTGCCTGGCCGATTGTCAAACATTTGCTCAGGGAGATGTTGAAGCAAGTGGAACATCATAGTCTAAAATGAGGTCTAAAACTATTTGACTCCATATAGTATTGAGCAATAGGACTCGAAGTAATTTGTTATACTATGTAGGTATTCCAGATGGTACAATTGTGTTTGTATATGCGTTGTGGGCTAACATAAACAAAACATTATATTCACTTTTATAGTAAAAATTTCATTTTCGTTCTATGCATGTGTTTCCCAGAAAATTCGCATCGTATTTGGGTTATCCAACTGTTGATGACAATTCCATTTTGGTCCTTACATGACATGCTTTTTGACATGCTCAACGGGATGAGAAGGTTTTCACCTGAGTGCAAACAGATTTCAATCCAGGGGAAAACTATTCCACCCCGGGGAAAGAAGAAAATAAAACCTATAACTGAAAAAATATGTACAAAACTAAAAATAATATCATGTCGTACATGAGCCACCATATAATACAGACTTATTTATGGGCGAAAACGTATTTGAATGCCGTACTCACATTGATTTTTTCAGGCAGATTTCTTTCTTTCCTTGCACAAATGTCAGCGACCTTTAACTTTAACAGATGTGTCATCTTCTTTGACACAACAGGCAAACTGAATAGTGAGATCAGCATGAATAAGTCTGCCAGGCAGTTTCTTTGCCTATCTCCGAGTTTGTTCCTGAGGGCAAACGTCAGCAAACCTTCGGAGGCAGCCTAGAAATGAATTAATGGGCAGATGTAACTGTTGGCAATAGTGATATCATCTTTACAAAGGATATTTGACGACAATACCGGAATAACTCCCTTGGATGTGATGGTAATCAAGCTGATTTTTTTTTCAATTCAAAACCTGCCAAATCAGATTTTTCTAGAAGTTTACATACTGGAATATCAGCCTCGGAAAAATTGCCATGCACCGTTATATAAAAATGGAGATACGATTGATCAAAATGTGCTCCTCTGCCTGATTTTGGTATTTTTGAGGCATTTACAGTGAGGATTTTCTCCTTACAGCAAAAATATGACACCCCAAACCAAAATAATTTTGTCACACAAAATATTAGGAAGTTTGCTTACTGGAAAGATGGTTTTGGTTTGAGGTGACATATTTTTGCTAAAGGGGAAAACCCTTCATGTAAATGTCCCAAAATACCAAAATAAACCCAGGAGCACATCTTGATAAATCAAATATCTCCATTTTTATGCAACTGAACATCTCAATTTTTTTCGAAGGGGATATATTTCAGTACGTAAACTTCAAGAAACACCTTATATGTCAGGTTTTGGAGTGAAAAACAAAATCGGTTTTATTACCATCACAAACAAAATTTTCGTATGTAAACGTCACATATCCTTTTGGGCTGTTTAGCGAGGCTGTAGTCATAGTCGTCAGATGACAAGTGAGACCCCCTTGCGAAAATCTTGATTTCTTTTGATTTTTCCCCATTACTGTCGTGTCTGCATTATTCATAAACCTACGGGACAGTTCCTAACATCAGCTAACATAAACAGGCGTTTTGGCTCCGAAGTCGTTCCGCATATGTTTTTTTTTTTTTTTGTATTATTTGTTTTTTGCAGTGTGTATAACACATTGGGCTGTTATTAGTTTACTCCGTATAATAATACAATTGATAATAGTAAAATTCATAACATATCACGCTTTAAATAACTTATTCTCTCCGTATAAACTCGGTAATAGTTTTTTCATGTAACGGTGCTCTATTGCATATGAAGATAATGTATTGGCGTTCACTCGGGCGAAACTCAATAGGTATACGGTAGGTGTACGGTTTAACATAGGACAATTTGACTGCGCATGGGATATAACAGGCACACCCATTGGCCGCCAGTCATTATTTTATAAGGCCCCAATTACCTATGTCCACTTGTAAACCAATACCTGGACAGAGTACTACCTCGTCTGTTCTTGCTACAGTATTTGTAAGAAATGAGAATGTGATGCGATAACTTTCTTCACCTGCATAGGAGATAGAAGACACCGAATAAGAAGAGTGTGTTAAACTGTCCTCTGTGTAGCTATAGTTCTAACAGAATCACGGATCTTAAACTCCTCATATAATTATCATGATTATACATCTACATGAACCCAGGTATGCTGAAGCTCCGTAATCGTAATAATCTTATTATTTGAACAGATCTGACTAATTAGCGATATGTAACCGGACACATGCAAAAGATAATAGTTACACCGCCTCAATGTGATTTGGGGTACACCGGTATGGTAAACACAGGTCGCCAATAAATTTAGTGGCATTCACACGTTTCAAATCTCATTGTAGGCATACTATTTCATGTAAGTTGTGGTTTTAATTCAAATCAACTTTATTGTGGATTACATGCCTGTGCAATCTTTAAGTGCTTCTATAAATTGTATTTATTTTTAATGTATCACCGAGTCTGCGCCTTGAATTCACATATAATATACATATCTTCTTTGGTATATCTTACATTTATGGACTGATGACCAGTATCAAACCAAACATTTCCGAACGCATACTTTGGTTTTGGACCAAGGTATTTCGAGACGCTGATCGCTGCAATATCCCGGTCTGCCTGGTCACATTCTTCTTTGCTGATACACACATTCTGTAGATATTACAAAACATATGATCATACTTCACGCATTTCGCAAATGGACTTGATGTGTCAACTGCAGTTAATTAATATAAAGAGACGGCCATGAACCTCTTTAATATAACGGGCTTACCTGATGTAGAAAAGAAAGGCGAAAGTTGTTACTGTTAAATTAGTCAACTTGACTTGCTTAGGTTTGATTTGGCACGACGATCTTTCTAACTCATTGATTAGAAAACCGAGCATTAAAGGTGATTTAGAAATATATAGTACTGACCTCGCTAAGGTTAAATCTTCATCATGCAGATTGTTGATATCTGCATTCAGAAGTCGCTGCAACTCTCTTTTTCCGTTGTTACCCTTCACATTTGATGGGCCTGTACTTGGCAAAGGTCTGCAAGACGTTACAACTGATTGCAATTAATTATGATGGCATAACTATACATCCTGATTAGGGTGTTGAAAATTCTCGATGCTAAATCATTCCACATGTTATTGAGGGACTCCAATTACATGATGTACCTTTCTCTGATCCGCAGATGATCAATGCATGTTTCACAGAACATGATGTCTTCGGTGTGAGAAGATTGATGTTACATCTTAATGCTGTGCATAGAGTGAAGCTAATGATAATTGGCGTCATATTTATTTCAAAATATCATGAACAATATACCCTATTTCTTTGTCCAGTCTGAGAGGCTCATCTTCACTTGCATTATCATGATCATCTGTGCATGGTGAGTTTCCCTTTCTAAAATTAAGTTGAAAATCAATGGAAAAAATAATTAATCGCAACAACCAGAGGAATACACTCTCAGACCTGGAGTGACGGCATTGACTGCTGTTAACTATTGATTGTGTAAATCACGCTGTTGAAACAAAATTGTCGAAATGACCGGAAAAAATGGTGCCTGCTTCCATATAAAATATGGTATAGACATGACCGACCAATCTAGTCTCTCTCCGACCACATGCTTAGCTTTCACACCAGTATGCTGATACGTAGGTTAATTAAAAAGATTCTACATGTATGGTCCGGTATCAAATTATATTGGCCTACATATTAAACTGACCTCTTGTACCCAATAGGTCGCAAATGATCTCCATTGGACTGTAAAATATTTTTTACTTGGTTAACTGACATGCTTCCTGTGATGATTTGTAACGCCGTCTTTATTACACCCTGGAAATGGAAAAGAAGTGTATAGTTGAAAGAAAAGCTGATTGTATTAACTTTTCTCGAACCAAAGTTCACAAATGCTTTTTATCCGTAAGCTATAGTCACAAGTTTCACTATGGCAGGGCGACAAACTGCGAAAAAGATTGTGTTGAAGCCATTTTAGCATCAGAATTGTATTGAAAATAACACAAATTGTGTAAGAGTCAACACCAATTTGTATTGAACTCAACACAATTTTGTGTTGATATATTAACACAAAACCATATTGATTTCAACACAAAACATTTTATTTTTTTATAATATTGCAGAGCCTAATGAGATGTGCTCGAGAGTATTTTACCTTTTCAAACAGACATAATATGTCCGTGACTGCATTCTCCGTAAGTCCCGGATAACGGGTCTTCAGCTTCAAGATTGCTGCATGAAAACCTTGGACCGTCCATTGGGATCCATTGAAAAGGGGTCTATTCCTTAAGTCCGTCGTGTCCCCCAAAACTTTCATTACCGAGGGAAAACTGACATCTCCTTGCTCAACCTCCTGGACCGCAGTGAATTACTTGTCAGCCGATACTTGTCGTCTCAGCGTGCTGTCAGCCACCTCAATTCCTCCAACACCCCACAGCCAAAACTCGTGCACTGACACAGCTTATAATTACTAGGCCTAGGCCCTGGCCTAGAAAGGCTGGTACTCATAATTTCAGTGGTCTACAATATTTCATCCGTTACGGTAATATTTTTTCTACATCGAGAATTGAGAAATCCTGCGGAAATACTAGCTGATGCGTAAAAATATTTCATAGAAGTGTAAAGTCAAAGTGCACTCGAAGGGAGTTTTTATATCAATGTGCGAGGAGAAAGATTGGTTTTTCGATGATTACAAGATAATTATAGCATAGATAAATAGGGTCAGTTATAGGTTTAAAAAATCATATCTCAACATCAAGCTGGGAATAAAAGCTGTTATCTCCTTTGTGCGTCCGTGACCGGGCTGCGACTGCTCTGTGATGTAATTTTCACAGTAAACAGATAAAGGAAAAAAAATGCTGTGCCTGGTAAACACGGACTTGAGTCAATTATCAACTCTCGTGTTTACAGATATATTTTTCTAAGTTGAAACTCCATGCAACCATATTTAGCAAACATTAAACACTCCAGCGGACAAGAATTATTGTAATAATAAGTGCAGAGAGCAGGGCTAGTTGGAAAACAGGACACAACATCTTAATTAACATTTGAAATTGTCACATAGCTCAAGCCTCCAAAGTCAACTTTCTGTTGGTATTTCACCCAGTTCTTTGCATGAGTCGGTGCTGCCTTGATCGGAATGATTAGATATATAATCATCCACCAGTGAAGAAGGGCGTGATGAAGTGGTGCATTCTACATTTTCTTTCGTTATTTTAATTTTCCTTCAGTGATGACAGAATACATTTTGCTGAAGACTTTGCTGCATGTAAGAATCCTAATTTCGATGAGAATTTTAAATTAAATTAAGGAAAATGTTATTCATATCTATACTAGATCTGCCCTTAGGTATATGAAAGTATTCCAACAGGACATCCCATTTGTATGACTTTCAGATTTGAAAAATATTCTATGCATGAGCCATATAGGAAAACATAAAAGTGTGAAAACTTATGGAAAGACAACTAATAACTATAGACAGAAACAGACAGAACCATTCTTACCTGTAATCACAACATTTCAGACAGTGGAGTCTATAATTAAGACAGGAACACAACTTGACTGAATGGTCCTCTATACCCATACTCATATTCACTCGGTTTATTCATCCAATAAAACAGAAGTTAAGTATGATACAAATGATAATCTCGTGTTGCGATTCTAGTCCAGTCAAATTGAGATTTGACCCACCACAAATTGCAACAGAATTGTTTTTGCTGCAGTGCATTTCCGAAAGGTCTCTAGAATAACATACTAAAAGTCTACAAACAGATATGCATGGGAAATATATTAAATTTCAAGTTGAAATTTGAGGTATTTTTCGCGAAATTTCAGTGTTTACCTGTCTCTTGCTCCTATAAGAAAACCTTGTACTTGGTACTAAGCGTGAAAGAAATGGGTCATTACTTACACTCATTCCATTCGTTATCATATCAAGGTTATACTCAGCCTAAAATAATACCCTTGCACGAAAATATTTATGGAGAAATTCAAAATGGCGGATGTATGGGGTCATTCTAAATCTGAACTTTTTACCATTTTCATGACAGTCCAGGCAATCTATCTGGTTTTTATTAGCTGGACCCAACACAAATTGCAACAGAATTTTTTCACTGGTATGGATTTCTAATAGGTTCCCAGAACAACATACTAAAAGTCTACCAAAATCTATTTGGTGGAGATACGACTTTTTTTGAAAACAAAGATACGCCATTTTATAATACATAATAGGCCATTATGCCTCGTATAAGCAAAGTAGAATATTGTTTTTTCCGTAAATAAGTTTATCATCCAGAAATCCAATTAATACATGACCCAGGGTACAGTATGCCATGGTGGTGAAAACATGTGTCTTCCCGGTGGATGTGCTCATAAGCGTAGATAGCAAACTGATAGTTCAGCATCAGGCTATATGAATTATACATGGTAATATTCAGTCAGTTAACATTTTTCCATTAGCATAATCATCTGAAAGAGGAATTCTCTCTCAAAATAAATGAAATGACAAATTGTGATGTATTTTCCTTCAACCGATAACTGTCACAGACAATATTTCCACAAACCCACTCATGGAGATATCTCTCTATTGTCACAACATGTGCCTTGTTGACAAATACAGCTCTGCAAGCCATTAATGATCTATCGCAATTGTGTGTCAGATATGTTTTGACGATAGAAGAATAATTATGCTGATCCTACCAGCTAATTATCAAACAAATAATAATCTAGATTATAGGCAAACTTGATGTTCTACCATAACGTCCTACCATGCCATTTACCATGTTACATTTTCAACAATATAAGCCATGCTCCTATAGGTGCATCTTCTTCAGCTGCAATCTTTCTTGCAGTTGCACCTGATAACCTCAAAGAGTGCCAGTGGAACTGGCAGTTCAGTTTTCACAGAGAGAAGCCGCCCACCCTCATTCTTGTGGCTGCAATGGATGGTCTTCCCCTTTCCACTCTAAACACGCGAACCTTGATACTTAGCTGATGCTGATGCTGGTGGAAGGTTCTGAATGCCAGCATGTCGGCATCTCTTCCCACTTCCCTTATATGTGTTGTAATTGTACCTGCACATATATGAGTCGTTTTTTTCACAGAAACGCTTGTATCTCATGCAGCCAATTGCTTCGTCAGGGTTACCATTGTATAAACACACACGCACCTGCAATAGATAACCTCAATCAGGACTCCCAATGGCCTGGTTGAACACCTCAGCTTGTTGGCGAAATAGCTCATTGAGCGTTGTTTTCTTTACGGCCGCACATTTGCCAATGCCATATGGTCAGTATACTGTGTCACAGCCCTGAATGGCATGCACAAACAGCATATTTGTGCAGACTTACATTTCCAGCACAGCCTTTGTCTTCTTGACATTCCAAACTATCCGTTTCTTTGCATTCTCTCCTGGCTGAAAGTAGATGCCATTGTCATCCATGTCTGCATGAAAACAGAGCAGAACTAACAGGTCAGTATCATAACCAACCAAAGCTTTGATGCTTTCAGTCGAATAAATGGCAGCTTTTACAATAAAAACATCTGCATATGAAACATCCCGCCCTTTCCAACTGGTCACTCATAAGAGTAATGAACTGCTACTTGTTGACGTTGTTTGCTAAAACAGGGCTACACCACCAAGCGCATCCACTCAAAGTTTTTCAAATTTGTCGATACATTTCGCATGCTGATAGCAAAATACGAGCGTAGCGTGCAAGATCTATGGCGTTACGTTTCGTAACTTGTGTCTAATTCCGCATAACCCAGGGCTAGGGGCCGTATGAACCCATGTACTGCAAGATCTTCATGGTACTCATATGAACAGTCACAATCAAAGCGTGACCGAGATACATCATTCTTTAGATGACGACTTTACAACGAATATTATGGATTAAGAATACTGATCAGCGATACGATTTGATATTTTTGGAACATCATGATGTCTTGCCGGCATCATTGAAAACTGTTGACCGCTTCTCTCTTGCAGGAAACAAGCCTATGTTTATGTATACTATGGTTGTCTTTTTGAATTTGGTGCTAATACTGTTATATAGAATATGGAATAGGTCTTTGGATTATGGACGCGGATATTCTCTAATGGACGACGGCTGAATTATGAATGACGGACCAGAGTTTGGAATGTCAAGAAGACAAAGTCTGTGCTGGGAATGGAAGTCTGTACAAATATGTTGCTTGTGCATGCCATTCTGGACTGTGAGACAGTATTCCGACCATGCATTCTGGACTGTGACACAGTATTCCGACCATAGGCATTGACAAAGGTGCTGCCTTGAAGAAGACAACTGTCACTGAGCTTTTTCGCCAACAAGCTGAAGTGTTCATCCAGGACATAGGAGTCCCGACGAAGGTCATTTATTGCAGCAGCATAGAAAACGCTTATATGTTTATACAGTAGTAACCCAGATGAAGGAATTGACTTGAGGGGAGGACCATCCATTGCAGCCACAAAAATGGGAGTGGACAATTCAATCGGTTTCTCCCTGCGAAAACTGATCTGCCACCAGCTTCAGGGGTTACTTGAGGTTATCAGGTGGAAATGCATGAATGATTGTAGCTGAAACAGATACGCCTGTAAGGATTATGGCCTGGATTGTTCAAGTGTGTGTGGAGAATGCAAACGACTGAGCTATGCAAACTCATCAAACCCAGACCTTTGAAAATGACATTGGCGTATTGGGATTGATAGTGCTGTGAAATATTCCTCAACTTATGGCAATGTTCATGAGGAATAACAATAAAAGACATCAACTATATATATGAGAAGTCACTTCCCCTAATAATATTACTATGAACCAGAATGTAAAAAGTTATGCCGTCAACTTTGCCTATAATTCAGAGTATTATTTGTTTGATAATTAAATGATATATTAGGATCTGCATAATTATTCTTCTTTCATCAACAACATTTGTCTTACAAACAATTGTGATGGATCATAAATGTTTGGCAGATTGTCGTTATATATCTGAACTATTGCTAAACGCGACGTTGAATCTAATTTTTCTCTCTCTCTAATGATTGTCAAGGCTGCATTTTTTTCAACAAGGTACAAACACTATTGAATGTCAGACCCGACACTTGCTACGTGCTTGTGATAATAGAGTTATATCTTTATAAGTTAATGGAACTATTGTCTGTGATTGTCATAGGTTGAAAGAAAATATATCACAGCTTGTCAGTTCCCTTTCGGATAACAATGCTAATGGAAATAATGCCAACTGGCAGGATATTATACCCTGGTGCTGAACTATCGTTTTGCTATCTACTTTTATGAGCAAATCTATTGGGAATGCAAATGTTTTCACCACCATAGAATAATGTATCCTAGATCATCATGTATTGATTGGAATTCTGGATGATAAACTGTCCTTATTCAGAGACAAACCAATATTTTCTACCTTCTTATATGAAGCATGATGGTGTATCTTTGTTTTAGAAAAAGTTCTATCTCCACCAAATAGATTTTGATAGACATTTAGTTTGTTGTTCTGTGGACAAAAATGCATACCAGTGAAAAAATTCTGTTGCAATTTGTTTTGGTTTCAGCTAAAAAACTAGATAGATTGCCTGGACTGTCATGAAAATGGTAAAAAGTTCAGATTTTGAATGACCCCATACATCCGCCATTTTGAATTTCTCCATAAATATTTTCGCGCAAGGGCATTATTTTTTCGCGCAAGGGCATTATTTTAGGCTGAGTATAACCTTGATATGATAACGAATGGAATGAGTGTAAGTAATGACCCATTTCGTTCACGCTTTCTACCAAGTACAAGGTTTTCTTATAGAAGCAAGAGACAGATAAACACTGAAATTTCGCGAAAAAATTCAACTTGAAAATTAAGATATTTCCCATGCATATGGGATTGTAGACTTTTAGTATGTTATTTTGGGGACCTTTCTGAAATGCATAGCAGTGAAATAAATTCTGTTGCAATTTGTGGTGGGTTGACCCCAAAAATGCGCTAGATTTACCGGACTATTCTTGCTCTCTGTATTTCATCAATTGTAAGTGAATAACTCATCACACTTACCAATAGGGAATTATATTGCGGATGAAATGTGGCAAGGAAGAAGAAGCCTTTTTTCGATATAATGAAGATATATTATTAGCGAGTAAAATTTTGTAAAAATATTACTCATATTTTCTTTACCAAATCTCTGTATTAGTGCAGTAATCTAGCCACTTTAATTAAATTTCCCAAAAAGTTATTTTGTTGTTCCAAAACAAAGTTCGATTTCTGCGACTGTATTATCGGCATTTTCCTTTTATAAAATACACAGTTATCTTCTGTTAATAAGAGAAAGCAAACTCAACAAAATACAGCAGAAGGCAAGCGAATATTTAAACAGGGGGTGTCAGTTGGGTAGCTTCTTATACTATACGCAGTGCATCGTGGGAGCGAGACGTGAATCGTCCAATTACCTATATCAGTAAAATACAATAGAACGGTTGATTTCGGCTTCTATCGGCTAGGAAACCCGGTTTCAGCCATGTCAGGCCAACCAGAGGACGAAAATTCCTCTATCGGTTGGACACATCGATAAGATGTAATGTGATCTTCCTGGCTGTAGAGCTAAAGAAATCGCCGTGATGTCCATGTCAGGATTAGCAAAATTTCGCCAAACAGGATTATGAGCGACCAATAACTTCCAACGTCGAGGCGCGGATGACCGAGGAGCTTATCGGGATTTCGGCTCATTCGGACCGACAAACGGCTATGGGTGACTTGTAATATCTCCAGTTTATCTGGGGGGTTAATATTTTAATGGTGTTTCAAAGACCAACGTAAGTAACTGAGCTACCGATTTTAAATAGGTAGATAATAAGTCACGGAAAAGCCGATATAATCCAACTGACGGGTGTAAGAGCCAACATTGGTAATGGAGAGCGATTCAGACCAAACTCTGACTCATAGTGTTATGAATATGACTATATGCAGGCGCTTTCAAAAACCGATCCATTTAAACCCCGTTTCTTCTCATTCACCAATCGCTATATAGACGATCTTCTCGCTGCGGATAATCGCTATATAAATGACACAGTGAAGGATATATATCCACCTTCACTGGATTTGAAGAAAACTACAGATAGCCCTACAGGCACATCATATTTAGACATATATCTCTATAAAAATGAAGCAGGCATTCTCTCTCATCGACTGTATGACAAAAGAGATGATTACAATTTCGACATCGTAAACTATCCCTTTCTGCATAGTAATATTCCAGTAGGACCTGCATATGGCGTATACATATCACGCCTAGTAGCATTTGCTAGATTCTGTGTTAAATGTGACGATTTTAATCAACGTCACAAAACATTGCTGCAGAAACTTATAAAACAGGGCTACACCACCAAGCGCCTCCACTCAAAGTTTCTCAAATTTGGCGATACATATCGCATGCTGATAGCAAAATACGAGCGTAGCGTGCAAGATCTATGGTGTTACGTTTCGTAACTTGTGTCTAATTCCGCTTAACCCGGGGCTAGGGGCCGTATGTACTTCAAGATCCTCATGATACTCATATGAATAGCCACAGTCAAAGCGTGACTGAGATACATCATTCTTTAGATGACGACCGTACAACGAATATTATGGATTAAGAATACTGTTCAGCGATACAGATTTGATATTTTTGGAACATCATGATGTCTTGCCGGCATCATTGAAAACTGTTGACCGCTTCTCTCTTGCAGGAAACAAGCCTATGCGTATGTACACAATGATTGTCTTTTTGAATTTGTTGCTAATACTGTTATATGGAATATGGAATAGGTCTTTGGATTATGGACGCGGATATTCTTTAATGGACGACGACTGAATTATGAATGACGGACCAGACGCTTGTAATTTTAAATACCATGTGCCTTACATCTCCATGGTTTACAAATCAACATGCACAACTAAAGGGCGATCGACATACATATCCTGGAAACGATTTAGAATTCATTCGAACAAGCTGAGTAGCTAGCAGGTCCTCCGCCAAGTCGCCTGTTTGAGAGCATACAGCATATACGCTTCCAATATCTCCTTAAATATAACTTGGAAAGTTGATATGTGTATGTGGAAAGAGACGTTCATCTGGAATTGTTGAGATAATTTGAGGAGGTTTGGGAAGCAGTAATGGGTAGTGTAACACTGGAATGTAAGTCTGTAGTTGTATATGGATTTGTGGATTGTGAGGTTTATAAATCGATGAGTGGAATAGATCAAGATATTGCGTTCACAACACAGATGGGTACAATATGGGTGACTGAAATCCAAGATGGTCAATGGCAGCCATCTTGGATTACATACTACCTCAATGAAAATCATTTCCACTCGCTGTCTAACTGATGTGAAGCACTGTCTCGAGTTTGAAGTTGATTGGTCAAATTGTTGTCAAGATATCACGTTCACAAGATCCGAGACGGATGGAATCCAATATCGTCAATGGCAGCCATCTTGGATTATGTACCTCAGTGGAAATCAATACCAATGGCCGTCTAATTGATGTGAAGCACATTCTCGAGTTTGAAGTTGATTGGTCGAACTGTTCTCGAGATATCGCGTTCACAGGATGTGGGATGGACAGAATCCAATATGGTCAATGGCAGCCATCTTGGATTATGTACTTCAGTGAAAACCAATACCAATGGCCGTCTAACTGATGTGAAAAACCTTCCCGATCGGTTGATTTGTTTTTGAGATATCGTGTTAACAAGATGTGGAACGGAGTGAATCCAATATGGTCCATTGCAGCCATCTTGGATTAAGTATCTCAGTGAAAATCAAAACCAATGGCCGTTTAACTGATGCGAAGCACATTCTCAAGTCTGAAGTGGATTGGTCAAACTGTTGTCGAGATACCGCGTTCACAAGATGTGGGATGGACAGAATCCAATATGGTCAATGGCAGCCATCTTGGATTACGTACCTCAGTGAAAAATACCAATGGCCATCTAACTGATGTGAAGAACCTTCCCACGTTTGAAGTCGATTGGTTGAATTGTTCTCGAGATATCGCGTTCACAAGATCTGGGACGGATGGAATCCAATATGGTCAATGGCAGCCATCTTGGATTACGTACCTCAGTGAAAATCAATACCAATGGCCGTCTGACTGATGTGAATAACCTTCCCAAGCTTGAAATTGATTGGTGGAATTGTTCTTGAGACATCGCGTTCACAAGATGTGGGACGAACAGAATCCAATATGGTCGATGGCGGCCATCTTGGATTACGCACTTCAGTGAAAATCAATACCAATGGCCGTCTAACTGATGTGAAGCACCTTCTCAAGTTTGAAGTCGATTGGTCGAATTGTTCTTGAGATATCGCGTTCACAAGATGTGGGACGGACAGAATCCAATATGGTCGATGGCGGCCATCTTGGATTACGTACCACAGTGAAAATCAATACCAATGGCCGTCTAACAACCTTCCCAAGTTTGAAGTCGATTGGTTGAATTGTTCTCGAGATATCGCGTTCACAAGATCTGGGACGGATGGAATCCAATATGGTCAATGGCAGCCATCTTGGATTACGTACCTCAGTGAAAATCAATACCAATGGCCGTCTGACTGATGTGAAGAACCTTCCCAAGCTTGAAGTTGATTGGTGGAATTGTTCTTGAGACATCGCGTTCACAAGATGTGGGATGAACAGAATCCAATATGGTCGATGGCGGCCATCTTGGATTACGCACTTCAGTGAAAATCAATACCAATGGCCGTCTAACAGATGTGAAGCACCTTCTCAAGTTTGAAGTCGATTGGTCGAATTGTTCTTGAGATATCGCGTTCACAAGATGTGGGACGGACAGAATCCAATATGGTCGATGGCGGCCATCTTGGATTACGTACCACAGTGAAAATCAATACCAATGGCCGTCTAACTGATGTGAAGCACCTTCTCAAGTTAGAAGTCCATTGGTCGAATTATTCTCAAGATATCGCGTTCACAAGATGTGGGACGGACGGACGGACGGAAGGAGGGACGGAAGGACGGACGGAGGGACGGACGGAAGGACGGACGGAGGGACGGACGGAAGGACGGACGGCTAGCATTTCCAAGTCCTCCCACCACTTCGTGGCGGAGGACAATAAGAATATCGATCAGTGATTAGGATTTTATGTATAGAACCTCATAAAATCTTGCTGACATCATTAAAAACTGATGACCGCTCCTCCCTTGTAGGAAACCATCATGAGTTTTTATTATTTTTATTTCATACATATATGGAATTGGTGTTGTCGTGCGATTATTGACGACGTGCAAGGTCGAGTTATTTCTGATCAGAACAGTATATATCGGGCTTATTATCATTCGGAAATAAAGGAATGACAGCTCCATTTTTTTTCGTTTTAGAGATAGTTTAGAAAGCTTTGTAGGTATGGGACTTAATGTCCCTCCCATTACAGAATCATACTAACATTGCGAACTTTGCATCCAAGCAGGCCTGAACTGACAAATGAAATGAGCATGAAAGACTACCTAGTTATTTCCCAAAGTAGAAACGCAACAATGCTACAAAACTATATCTGGTGTTATCCGAATGAATGTGTAAGTTGTTATCTCAATAATAGTGCATCCATGTCAGGCTTTGAATTCAACTATAAATTTGAAGACCATAGCGATCTTAACTACATGTGCCTACTAGGCCTGACTAGCCCTAGGCCTGGGTGGAGGCCATTATGCCCTCTACCAAACTTTCTCCTCTTTCTCCAGAACGAAAAAAAATGAAGCTTCGCGAATTTGCGGTTTATCATATTAGGGTCATTTTGAGCCTACTTGCATAACCTGCGTGCGGAGGATCATGAGCAAATTCAAAATGGCGACCATGTGAGGTTACCAGAAAAGTTATGTTTTCGTCATTTTTCTTCAAAGTTCCTGCTTTTCTGTGATGAAAAGTGGACAAAAATCTATTTTATTTCATTTACTAATTTATTATGATTTTTTCGAAGAAAAAGATATAAAATTCCAAAAATCGATCAAAAATGTGTTTTTTTAAATGAAATTACTTTGATTCCATCAAGGAGCCATCTGGAATTTTTTTTTTGCATTTTCTGATAGAGCATGACCAAAGGGTATAGAGTGGTAAGTTTCAGCCCCATAGTAATAGCTCCATTGAGGTAAGAACAAAATTAACGGGAGGAGGGGGCGGGGTTGGGGCGAAATGACCCCGCGGGCCTAGGCAGGACCCCAAAATCCCAAACCAGATTGGATTGAACACACAAACCACTCAAACTGGCTATGACTATATTGCACATCATTGTGTGGTGTTGATTTAACGGGTTTCACATAGAATGTCCGGTCTTGGTTATAGCCTAGTTGAACCAGTTTCTGCAATAAAAAATAATGCTTTTCACGGAACCTCACAATATGCTACTGCGTAGATCATTCGTTTACAATGCGAGAATGCATCTATTTGAGCAATCGAATCACCATAAACAGACCGCATTTCACGCAAATCATGAGGCCTTTGCCGAATCACGCTGTACCGTCAAATCGTCCTTTATGGGAGACTAACGCGTCCTTTGGGAGAGGCGCGTAGATTGGAACGCGTCTTTGTTTTCCAGAGTGCTTTCGAGGGGAAGCTGAACTCGCAACATGGTGAGTATGATACCGCGAAGTGAGGCATTTAGAGAATATGGGCGAGATGCCAGATCGTGTTCAGAGTACCTTGTATGTGTTGATTGTTGTAAGAGCATCAGGACTGTGGTTGTCCCATTTTTCCAGATAATTTTCACCCAGTTTATGTGCTAAAATGTGCAATAACGTGTCTCAATTTCACACACAATGGAGCATCCTGATAGAGTGACCATGTACGAATATTACCTGGATAGGTCTTCTTTGGCAAGAGTAGGCTTGGGGTGAGGCATTTCACGATGAAGTGGAAATAAAATGACTATTCAACGCGCCATGATATGGGATATGGGGCAACATCCCCACACCCCTCTCCCTTCCCCAATAAACTGCGAGAATCTAGCCTACAGTAAACGCATTCTAGAGAGTTTTAGAGATCCAAATGAGCTGAAAATAAAGTCCCCCTTCCCCCCGGTTTATATCATAATAGAGAGAATGTATCTAACTGCGTGCATTAGCTTCTCATCGATTGCATGAAATGGGATCACTGTGCTGAGACCGATATTAATTCCTATATCTTAGAAGTTATAGGTGACGCACTTTACAAATTTAGAGAATTGGAGGGGAACGGCGGGGTGGCTGATACATGCCTTGGCATCTATCACGATTATTAATCAAGCTAATGACGGCCGAGGATTGTCCTAATTCATGTCGCAATTGTTATGACCAGAGTACGAAAATGAGACAAAATAAGGATTTGAGAGCTTTCGCTTCCTCAGAGCGCGCGCGCACGTCATTCTCAGAGAGAGAGCCCTGTCTGCTCGCAAGAGAAATCAAAGCGACTCTCAGGTAAGTCAGATACATGTATATCCTTAATTTTGCTGCAGTAAAACAACAGTAACTTTCTATAACGTTTACAACAAAAGTGTAGTTAATATATCGATAGCCGAACAGCTTGGATATTGGTTTTGACAACCGGCGTCACTTACACCAAGACCAATGATAGTTTCTTTCCAGTGAGCATGATTTACTAGGTTATACGTCTGTTACAATTTAAATCTGCCGTGTGGAATCAATTGAGGTAAATGAATGTACTTCAAGGGATCGCGTTTTTCCGAATCATTTTAATCAAAAACAAAAAATATTGAACAAAATTAAAGGTTTTAAGTAGGCGATATTTTTTCAGCCTGGAAAGTACTTTGTACGAATTTGAATTTAGTCGTAGCTATACATTTACATAAGCGACACTCTGTTAGGCTTGTAGTGCCAAAACTAAATTTATTTAATTCCGTACAAACCATAAAACAGCGTGGACAGACGTTGGAAATTGAGCGTTCGGCTGTATCAGGTGTTTCGTATAACATGGATTTTAATATATCTAATATATGACACCCTGGATCAAAAATAATATGTTAGAATATTTTCAATGTTACCATATCCGCCGAGACATTGCATCGCAATACCATATTGGTTCAATTTGTCATGCATATTTTAGATATATATAAGAATGTATGCAAAAATGTATACGAAAAATACAAAATCAGACGAAGCCCAATTTCAAACGTCTGTAGACACTTCTATGTCACGTTTTACTCTGAGTGTTAACAAGATATTTGTTGTACGAAATCCAAATTGATATGCCTAATATGTTATTAACCAAGTGTTTTCATATTGGCTTTGTTATAGGTCCGAGGCCTGCCGTATTGGCCCGAGGCCGCAGGCCGAGGGCCAATACGGCTGACCGAGGACCTATAACCAGGCCAATATGAAAACACTTGGTTAATGACATTTTTATTAATTAACTCACCAACAATTTTTTTTATCGATTATAATACATGCATCAAGGAATATTTTAGTACAGTGACTCCCTGTATTCTTCCTTCACAATAGGCCTATTTCCTATGATTACTATTATGTGCTTTTTGAAGTGCCATTATCGTCGGGAAGTCGATCCCCTCTGCAGTAACGCTATCGGAAACGACTGTGACAATCGGGACGGTGAATAGGCCGATCATCTTCAACCTGGGCGTGGGTCTTCAACGTATGAAACGGAGTCAAAAAGATACAAGCAGAAATACTAATTTTATTTGATAAGAACGGTGCAGTAAAATACAACCTTATAACCTGGCGTAAATTTGGTCCAAATCCTGTCCCGACTTGAGGATCGAAGACGTATGATGCTATGGAGACCCTAGTTTTCAACATCATTTTACAGGTGTTTCGACCGCATAATTCCCATCGGTTCTATCCATATGTGAATAACTCTTCTAGCTGCAAGTCTGACATCTTTCTGTTGTAAAATATCACTGTAGTTATCGCTTCGTTCATCAGTGCACTGCTGTAAGTGTTGGATTGCTGTTTTGACGTCTGCTTGTACTTAGCATGTCGATTTCGCGCTCGCGTCACTATAGTCAATTTCAGCATGACTCGCCTCACTTGATTTCAAGGTTTGTGTATCGGCACGTACAGCTCTATCAAATATTATTACATAAGCCATTGAATATCCGTTCAAAGTCAGAGAAATCAGTGATATCATTCGGAGAAGATCGCGAATCGAGGATCGTTCATCCTCAGCGTCGCCATGTTGAAATTACAAGCGTCTAGTCCGTCATTCATAATCCAGCCTTCGTCCATTAGAGAATATCCGCGTCCATAATCCAAAGACCTATTCCATTTCCATATAACATTATTAGCACCAAATTCAAAAAGACAAAAGTATACATAAACATAGGCTTACATATTGGCCTAGCCCATATTGGCCCTGTTTTCCCGTATTGGACCAGCTTTTCCGTATTGGCCCGCCTTCCTCATATTGGCCCGGTTTGGGGTCATATCAAGCAGGCCGATTTCTTTGTATTGGATTCATATCATTGATAGTTGATTAATAATTAAAGATATTAATTTTTCGCTTTAAAACGCAACAGCTGAAGGTGCCCCCAAGCAGGGTATCAAGGGTAAATTTAAATTGCGACCATGTGGGGTACCAGGAAGTGATGTTTCCGACATTTTCTTCAAAATTCCTGCTTTGGTGGGCAAAAGTTACTTTATTTAACATCAGATTATTATTGACTAATTCATCATGAAGAAAACACATAAAAGTCTGACCTAAAATCGTCCAAAACGTGATTTTTTTCGGAAATGACATTTTTGCCATCTTGGATTTTTTATATTTTCCAGTAGAAGTTTACCCAAAGATATAGTGTGGTAAGTCAGCACTCTAGCCTTACGGATAGCGAAAATATATAGGGGGCACTTTTCGCCCCTACCAAGGCTGCGTTAAATCCCAAATCGCCCAGGCCAGATATGGTTTCTAGGGGAAAAAAGCCATTCAGGCAATGCCGATCAGACTGACTAAGTGTTGGATATCTCCATGGATTGCAAATATATATGGAATAAAAATCGCGCAAGACATGTTGATCGATAATTTGCCATTATTATGAATACAATCTTTTCACTGCAAAACGTATAATATTGTCACATTCATAAATAATCCTACACTATATGCTGAACTTCATCTATGTCGTCCAGCGTCTCTAGTGTTATAGTTTGTTGGGGTCTCCCATCCATTTCCTGCCATACACTGTTCACGGAGTATGTCGTATAGTGGTTCAAATACCCTCCCAATCAAGGCGTTATATAACACCTAATCAGGGCGTTCCGCCATCCGATCGTCCTGTTTGTGTGAGCGTTCCCAATCGCCGCGGAACAACGAATGTTTTGGGGTTTATTATGACACACAAACACGATGATATGGGTTCAGCTAAAGCCAAACGAACTAAACATGTCCTCTCGTCATTTACATGAAGCTGTACCTATTATGGACATAATCACCCATGAAACGTGCATTCTCTTATACGAATACTCTCGGATACTTTGAAATGGTTAATTTATATGCCTACCGTGATAATCAGGTCTTCAAGGGTGATTCTCTTTGTAGCTTCTGCTCAAAATATTTAGCATCAGCCATGTTGTCTCTCTCAGAGCGGGCTCCAAATCTCATAAGAGCGCGTTTGCTCTCTAATGGAGCGCTTGCCTCCCAAAGAGGGCGCTTTGCCTGAACACCGTGTGGATTGGTGGTGTTTCTTACCCAGGATGGTTACAGTGTCTGATATACATTTGGAGCCGGATGTCAATACGATAAATATCGTCAAATACAGAATGAAAAACTGGCATATGTTTACACAAGTACACCAGTCAGTCTAGACGGCAGGTTTTTCAGCGCCTACTTTCCTGGGAGATTTTTTACTTGAATGAACGACATAATTTACAATGACTGGCCTTCATTCAACCGAATAATCTACCCGAGCCCTGTGTGAAACCGTGTTTACTGATATGTGATATACATATCCCACCAACAATAGAACGTCACCGTGATCTAGATCGCAGGTGACATAAACACACTTTATGACTGCCCTATGTACAGACCAGGAAGGGTAAACGAAGCGTTTCAGAAACACCTGGACATGTTTTTAAAGCTAATCTTACTGTCCCAGTCAGAATCAGTTTACACTAATGTACCTTACCTGTCTTTCGGGCTGGATTACACGAACTCCTACACGATAGATGATCCTGTACACGAAATGCAACACGTCTTCTATTTCACCAATATAAGAACTTCATGAAGGTAATGTGAATGATGTGGTGTTGTTGTGAGTGATTCTGTGAGTGACTTCAAACATCGCAACTTGAACATTGTATGTCAGTTTCTTAGTTTTGATGGTTTGATAATATGTAAGAAAAAGGTCCCATATGCAACTGAACATTTTGTATAAATGTGTTTTTACAAGAATATCATGTCGGTCTCACATTGCTGTTTGGTGGTTTTACTTACATGTTGGAGCACTCATGATGCCTCACTTGAAGTGCCAGACACTTGCAACATACCTACAATTGAACAACACGGCATGGAGGTAAACTTCTCATATATTAGTGCATTTGTAGTGATAATATAATATAATATAATATAATATAATATAATTCTGATCCATTTATTATGTAAGTGAGGTACCTAGTCGTCTCGCCATTGAGTTTTAAGTACCTTTAAATATCCGTGTAAGGGCACAGGTGACAGTGTACTTGACTTACGCAGGAACATGTATTCTCGTCATTACATGTATGTTGATTTCAAGTAGCCAGATTGTTCAGGGCCCATTGGCAAATAAATGTAACATTTCAAGTTTGTAAGATGCCTAATATGTCTTACCCCACCACTTCGGGGTAGACTTAAGACTGATGTGGTGTTATTGGTTTTTCTAGAACATGTTCCGATTAATCATTCATCCTTTGGCATATAGTAGCTAGGATTTACAGTTTGAACGTATGTAAATAAATCCTTTCATAACTAAAGTTACATGCATCGGGCAACAGTCTACGTTTCCTTGGGTTTCAAGGAGAAATTTGATGACAATATTACGTACACGTCACTCTTGACCGTGTACGTCCCATCCACAAGAGTCTCCAATGCCATCCACAACCAGGGCAATCGCTGAGTATGAAACCAAAAAATGTATCGGATATCATATTGACGAAAATTATTGGTACAGTCGCTGCTTATGCGTCAGAAGGGTTACGCTTGATAGTCTTTGGTATATAAGTGTTACTTGTCCCTGCGAGATAATTTAGGGTAGCAGCAGTCAAGTTTGTGAGTTCATTACGTTATGCATGAATATATTCATTCGGAAACAATGCAGATTAAATACATCGCCAGATGGTAACTGATGAGCATGGTACAGCCGTGACTAACCTTGAAAAAACTTGACAAAAAATGACCACAAAAGAGAATGATACGTCTCTACCATGAAATGGTTGGTCACCGTGAAAATATCCCTCTAGAATTAAGTAGTACTTGGGTATACTTTAAAAAACACTAAAACATTTTTTTGATATCAACGAATTTACGTGAACCTTTCCAGCATGAAGGTTGACTTTATATAATCCAGTAGTGTAGGGGTCACGTGACATTCCAAAATCGCCTATCTTAGCCACGAAACCAGATTTCAACAGAACGTTTCTGGCGGCCAAATCTCTATGTAGTATCTGAAGCGAAATAAACATACATGTATTCATCCATTATAATATTCATTCTGTCGCTGCAAATAATGATGTGTTTTAATTCGATATACATATGCTTTCATATCCCTATTCGTGACATCTAACTTCATCCTTGATCCGCACTGCCGTGTGCGCGTCTCTGTTTGCATTCACTATTACGTTGACAGGGTAACTTTCCATTCCGGTCAATAGTTGGACAGCCGAAATTGTTTTGGAAACAGCTCTCCTTCGAGAGGATTGGAGGGGTCGTGAGTTCGATTCCAGCTGGCCACTAAATTATTCTTCTCTCAATGATTATTTTCATATACAGCAGTAATTATGGCAGAATATTGAGATACGTGAAAACAAGATGGCCCGCGTATGAAGTATACAACACACAAGCGTTGAACTATAAGATATGATGGTTCACACTCCATGTAAGAATCACGAGACAATGCATAGAATAGCCAAGTCTGGAGACAACAATGTGTCTAGACTTGAGCCTTTTCAGCTGCACAAAGACTCAGACAATAGCTCCCTACATGAGGTATCTACCGTTATGATATGCAGAAAGCAGGGTATGGTTTGTGCATGTACATACCCGTTTAGATGTGAGGTGTTCCATCCCAGAGAGAATGTCCAACACAAATTTAACCAGGATCTCCCCACGGACCTCTTCCAAGTTGTTTCGTTTGGCACGTAAGTAGTCCAGGAGGTTCCCCTCATCCATATACTCCACCAATAGACATCTTCGATCTACAAAACAATAGATCTGAAGCATCAAGACATGTGCGCCATTCCGGTCATATTTCGTATCGAGTATCCACACAGGGGTGGATGGGAGTTGGAGTATACCTTTTTAACTGCATACCAAACAATCATAGCATTCTCTGCATCTCACCACACTCCAGATCGTATATTCCTAATCGCGGAACTACATGCATGGGAGTAAATTTGTTTTCCTGAATATGGTCAGCCTACACTTTTATGTATAGCTCACACGATTTCGGAGACCTCGTATTTTACTCTTCGTGTTTTGTATATTTCGTGACGATCCAAATAGTCCAAACGCTTCCGAGTCAATACACACTAGTACTCTTTCTCTATGTATCCACAATATTATATATATATCATATTCGGAATTCGTGACATACCGTTAGCAGAGCGTAGTTCAATTTCACCGGAATTTGCAAGTAGGCATCGTTCTGATGGATAGGAGTTACGGACAGAAATGGAGTGTCCACGAGGAACGCAGAGTCGATATCATAATATTGCCGTGCACATAGACCCATGGTTGCCCATCAGAGTTAACAACTGAGTAACATCGAACACAGAAGATTGGGGATGTTTAGTTTTGCACCAATCATGTGCCTTGAACATTTACAAGAAAGAACGGGCAGAATGTTTTATCTCGCATTTACTTACCTACACCATCGAATGACACCATTGACACGCCAAACAGATTTATAATATTTGTGTGTGGCCACAGCTCACTCAGCATTTTAAATTCTGATATCAAATCACGGCGAAACTCAAGTCTTTTTCCACTGGAATCGAAGAAATGTAACAATTGTAATCTAATAACTTGCAATTTGGAATACATTATGGGGACAAATCATTTTACACAATTTATAGATCAGTACCCTATAGGCCAACAGTATATACATGTACATCGCCATGTGGAGAAAATGTGTACAAGTAAACTGCCTATATATCTTTTACGAAGAAATGAGACTATAATGATTGACTTTTGAACCATTAAGGCATCTTGCCTTTAGCTTAAGTATGTAGTTATGTTTGTAGATAACATATTACCCTGGTTGCAAACAGGGCGGTACTCATTAAAATAAAATTATGTAATAGGGATTACATAAACATATATATGAGATACGTCAAGTCAAATATTCTATAGATGATTAAAGTTGTTTTTCAATTTGCAATCTTTCATACGCATAATTAGTAGTGCATTAACATACATTTCATCATGGATATGTCAATTAAATGACCCCATGAACCAAAACTGATTTGATAATTTCAATGTCAGCAGATCTGCCGTGCCACTACACTGAAATATCAGTTTGGTTCAGTTTCTCATATTGTGGATAGATGTACAGTGAAAACCCCATGCTAAAATGCATACGACAAGACGAAAACGCACGAAGCCCCATTTTAAACGCCCGTAGGTTCTGTTTTAACTCCCTCTTAACTATGGGCATTTACAGAAAATGATTTACTCCGGTAATTTGTCTGTACGTAACACAGATTTTTGTGCAGAAGTCAGTGATTGACTTCACTGTATCTATTGCAAAGAGAGTTTTTCTATGTAAACACCATTACTTATTTTCTTTTCCATTAAGGACATATATGTGCAGATTTTTTGTCAATTATCTATTTTTATCAGGGGAAAATCTGTTTATAAACTATTGCTTCATATGTACTGTTTTGAGGACAACTATATTGTTTGTAAATTGGGCAAATTAAAATTTTATTCAATGTTCCGAGCACAGGTACCCATATGTTTGTTGAATTTGAGGTGTTGCTGATGTGTCAATTTGCTGAATATGCACTCTTGCTCGAATGCGTACAAATCTCTTGTTTCTCCAATATAGTACTTTTGACAGCCTAGGCAAGTTGAAACAAATGTAATGTTTTAATTCACAGCTCATAGATTCATTAATTGCAGGTTTAGCCTCGAAGTAGATGCGAACTTAAGTCGTGTAAAATGGATTTTTGATTAAGCACAATGGGCTTCCTGACCTATTTTGCTATATTTGAGGGATTTTGGGGAAGATCTTCAGTTGTAACATAAATATGACACCTCAAACCAAAATCATTCCTGGTTCTTTATCATGATCAAACATCCTAATAGTTGATGAGAAACGTTTGATTTAAAGTGTCATATTTTTTATACGAATGAGAATAATCGCTATAAATGTCTAAACAATATGCCCAAATAGACAAGGAAACACATTTTGATGAATCAGCATTCCATTTCTATACAACTGAATATCGGCACTTTTTTTCGAGACTGATATTTCAGTAAGTGTACTTCAAAAATATATATATATAAAAGCGACTTCATTACCATCGCACACAAAGAAGACTTTATGTTATTCCAAATGTTCAGGTAGGAATGCTCTGTCTCTACCCTGATTATGTTAAAATATTTTACGTCTTCATTAGTGAAGATAAGTCAGTACCATTCATCTTTGTTTCATTCATATACGTTTAAATAACTGCTTACGATGATGGATGTACATGCGTTCAAATGAACCAAGGCTGACCAAGAGTAACCATTACCTCCGTATTAGTGATTATGGGAGCTGAAATTCGATTACTTTATTGTTTATTATATTGGAGTTATTTTGAGCAAAGTTGCATATTCCCAAAAGAAGAGTATTTCCTGGAAGATATAATGTAGAATGACGGAAATTTGCCTGTAAAATGAGTTGCGTTTTCGAACGTTTTTCCAAATTCTTGCTTTTCTTTGCACTGAAGTTACATTTCACCTCAGATGAAAATCAGACAGAATAGAGTCGATCGAAAATGCCTTTCTGAAATATGATGTCTCTGTATTCTTGTAGAGTCGAAGATATATTTTGGTAAGATTTAGCTCGTTCAGTTGAGGGTAACGAAAAATTTAGGGACGATATTCGCGACAGCCTGCCACCTCTCCCTTCCCTGCCTGAGGTACAGCCCAAACAACCGAGAACAGTAAAGTTTAATTAATGAGATATTTACTCTTGATAACTTTGATGGCCACATCCTTCTCTCCGTGATTCGACCATATAGTTTACCTTTGTACACAAGACTTGATTCGCCTGTGCCTATCGTCTCTGGAAAAAACTTGATAAAATTGTACTTCTACTTCCTTATCATTCTTATTTTTATTTAAATAATACCAGAGTTCAAATGAAAGGTACTCAATAGAATAGAAAGTTCCGCCATCTGATGTGGACTGACTGGATATGGATGAACAACATTCTTATCTATTACAAGAAACATGGTGGCTTACACGTTCTCTACATAGTTGATGGCATGTCCATGTAGATTATTTAATTCATATTTATAGTGCTTACCAACACATTGTTACTTACCAAGAATAATAGATCTAGTTTCAACATGCCATGATAAAACGCGCTCCTGCAATTCACGTATATTGTCCGCTGATGAGAGCTCACAATTCTCCAGGAATATTCGTAGAAATGTTTCCTCGCTCTAGAAAATATGATTTAAGCCGATATTGGGTTAATGCAATAAACGATGGTGTATATTCAAGTATGATATAGCCAGCACGGGGTTCGAATCCAAGTAGGCAGCCATAATATATTTCTGTTTGTCAGTTCATGGTGTAGGTATTTCACTGACAAACTGCCATTACCGATGATGTTGGTTGAGCACTCCAAATGATTAAATACTCAATTATATACTGATTGTATAAGGTTATGTATTAAAAAGTCCATTTTGGAAATTCAATATTTCGAACGCAATTTGGTCATTTCCGAGAACATGAAGTAAAACTAGTCGTTGAGCTGTAACTTTGTTATGTTGCGCTTAATTCCGGTATGTATACATTGGACTTGGTATACTTTAACCCTGACGACACTTGCCTTTGGATAGTCATCATGCACTTAAATGCGAATTGTAAGTACTAAAATCTGTCCATTTTAATTAGTCGTCTACTTTGGAGCTTGTCAAAGGTCAATAGCTAACTGCATAGATTTTCTTTTTTGCAGCGTGTAGAGCAAACTTACGCTTGAAATAACTTTGTAATTGTCTCCATATAAAACTTCAGTACAGTTGTTTCATGTACCGAGTCTCAATTACATATGGAGACGTCATAATGTATTCATGCCTACTGTCACAAAGGTCATTTATGCCGTATAAAATAATAACAGGCGGTCCGTGGGAGTGTCGCTTTTGCCCAGTGAAATTGCCGAGTTATAAATTACTCACATCCCTATGACCGTACGCGGCATCTACCTATGTGATTGAGCCCCGGCACATGAACCAACTGTACTGGAGTTTTATATGGAGATAATTACAAAGTTATTTCAGGTGTGAAATAGTCTCGATATCACGGAATAATGGTAGTTTAGTTTGTTCTACACAATGCAAAAACACAAATTTATGCAGAGTTAATTACTTATTTTTGAGAAGATCTAAAGCACACTAGGGGTTATTACCATATAACCCCGGCTTTTAATTGTAATAATGTACAGATAATGCAAAAAGGTCCAATCACATAGAATAAATTTGACATCAGAAGTGTAACAGATAAATAATATGCGCTCTTGCAAGCTTCACTAAATTTAATTTGGCATTGTTTGATACATACCGTTTCTATTCTAATAAGGGACGCTGCTTCGTTTAAATTTCGCTTTTTCCGTCTCCACTTCAAATACCCAATCATTGTGAGTCCGAAAACCAGCACGGAAACTCCAACAGCTGCACCTACAGTTGCTGGCATATTAAACTCTTCCTCTCGTATTACATCCGCAGTTGTGTTGTCATGCGTGCCATTCTGGTTTTGTGTAACGGCATCTGTAAATACTGAGGTATAGTCCATGATAGAACAATGTGTCAAAATTGGCAAATATGTTGCATAACATAAAGCATTAGTCATTTTGAAAGATCATTAGCAGAAAATAATCATACCGCGTGTTAATTTAAGCTACCCATGCATGCCATGAGGCAAAACAAGAAGTCATTTTTCCAGTCGTTCGTTTTTATCCGAAGGACTATTGTCGTCTCCAGCGACGTCTGTCTGTCTATCTGTTCATAATCGACGTTATCATGATATATGTTTAAGGACTATAGCCATGTTTCTAAATAAAGCTGTTGATGTGTCAGAATTCTATAAAGAACACTGACATTGACATATTTTTCGAAAGCGACTCACATGGTAATATATAGATGTGATGCTATTAGCGTCATATCTACTGTAGGAGCAAGTATCTTTTGTTTTCAGCAGAACTACCGAGACACTTTTATTCAAGTTCATAGTATACAGTATTTAAAAAGTAGATTTTGTGTTAGCACAATACCTCTATAAGGATTATAGCCAAGCCTTCTAAATTCATACTACATATGCAGCAAAGCGAGGGACCAGAAACCTATCACTGCCCTTGATCTATTTTCTCAAGGTTAATTTTTACGGAAAATGTTTGAGCTATCTTTTCCAAGTCTGCACAACGAAAGCAAATGCTCGTTGACCTGAACAGTGGCACGACAGCCATATCTTTTTTTCTCAAATTGTATGGGGTATGCTGTTAAATGATATCGCTTTAGCACAAATGTAATCCGTTTATTGATCATGAATCTGACCTTGATCTATTTTTTAAGTTGAAGGTATAAGTTGTTTGTTTTTCAATTGATACTTACAGAAAGGATGGAAGAGGTATATAATTGGATTTACCTTTGACATTGACTGTCACACTTGCGTTGGCTGTGTAGATATTGTCCTGACCATCTATCACCATACATTGGTATATCCCAGAGTTTAGTAATTCGGATTCGGAAATCAGAAATGTCCTGTTGTAGAAGGATATTCAATTAATGTAATGCTATCGTCTTCAGATATTCATTCCTGTTCTTGAGAAACGTAAAAGTAGCTTTTAGGCCATAGGGCAAGTCCAGGACTATTCCTCCGAATGAAGTTCCATTGCAACTCGCCTGGGACGACTTGATTTTTATCCAAAAATCACTTCTCTTCACATGCAAATGTGACCATATTTTTACTTGCACATTAATTGGGAAATGCACGACACAGATGATGTCCATTGATTTAACCTAAAAAAAACTCTTTAACAAACACACCATAATGCAAGATTTTATGCAGTACTTGTTAACCTAGGTTCTCAGTTCCACTTTTTCACTTGCTCCTGACAACAGGATGTCTCGCTCCTATTTAAGATGACTCATTGTAAAATAGGTTAAGTTGATCCTAAACACCCTGACTCATAGCAGGATAAACGTCTGACGTAATCACGAAGAGTTATCTTCCCTGTTATTGTTAAATGAATGGTCACTATTCTTTCGTGATTTTCCAGATGTATATGCAAGGGGGGACGTGGGAACTTTGCATGCGAAGAGGGAATACCCATAAAGTACTTTTGGGATGAAAATTGAGTTGCCTCCAGAAATTGGCAGCCAAAGGTCCATTCCTGAGATTGGCCTATAGCTTATTTTCGAATCCGTTTCTGTAATAAGGTTACCGAGGAGAGCTCATTTCTTGCAAATTGTCAAATATATGGAAAAATACTATTGACAATGGCTAAGCGCACCCAGTGATACCTATTCTTTTATTACGTTATAGCGGTTAGACAACCATAGTTGGTTCAAGATAGGACTATACCTGTTATCCCAAACTTCTGACATGATTTCTTCCCCGTTATGGAGCCATGTTATATTGGAGATTGACATCCCTCGTCTCACGTAAGCGTTGCAGTACAACTGAAGTCGCTGGCCTTCCCTGATTATCTGGTCTGGCGGTACTATTGCAGCAGTAGATAGCCCTAAAAGAGGTAAAGGTAAATGCACTGAAACTGGTACATAGCGTGTCTTTGTATTTAGCACTTCAAAACAATACCCATAAAATTATAAACATTTTAAGTTCACCTTCTGCTGTCGTACTTCATGTTCAGGGATATAATTGCTTCAATAATATTAGCCATAATGCAAACTATGGTATACATCTGTTAACCGCACAAGGCCTGAGCGATTTGGGTCTGTCTCAGCCTCGGTGGTCCATTTCGACCCGATCCCCCTATGTATTAACGTTACCCCTTCGGATAGTGGTTTGAAACTCTCCATACTATATATTTTGTTCAAACTCTACAAGAGAAAAGTGTTAAACAAATCCAAGATAGACGCAAAGATGGCCGCCAAATAACATCAAAGAGGAGTCGTTTTATTCGGAAATCACTTTTCCCTTATTTTTGGGCGGATTTCCGATTTTTGTGTTTTTCAATATTTTCACTTAAAAGCTAATTAATGTTATAGATAAAATTGGTTTCCGATGCCATTTTAGGCAAAACAAAATGGCAAAAAATTGGACACAAAAGACAAAAACGCATCTCGTGGCCGCCAATTTGAAGTTTTTCATGATTATTTTTGACCTTAAGATTAAGAAAATAGCCTCAAAATGACGCAGATATGATTCGCAGAAGCGTCAGAACGTGTCAGCTCTCTTGGTCCCTCGATTCCGGTAGGCGGGTCATAATACTCTCAGGCCAGATACGATTAAGTAACCAGAATAGATGGTGTTTCGACCTAGCAGTTGCCCTTGTTATTCATACCTTTACTATAGGATTTATGCAGTTACTGGAGGATATTCGCAGCTTTGAGGTAAGAATGAAACTCCTCTAATTCAAATGCGAAAAATGTTCTATAGGAAAGGAATATATCATTTATTCGAACGTTAACCCATGCTGTAATGTCGAGGGCTTATACCTGACGTTTGGGCGATTAATCACTGAAGTAACTCACAAAGACTACAATTGGTGCCATAAAATCCGGGCCGGCAAAGGCAGTGGCCGTATAGTGTGTGACAAAAGCTGCTCTCGCCACATAGGCAGTCTTGCTTACAGCGTGGTCCATATCTGTTTTCTGGGCAGCCTGCAATCAGAACGTTGAGTATCGTGATATTGCGTTTTAATTGACTGTTACTGTATTTAGATAGATTGCAAAGAGTTTAGACAGAAGGAGAACAGAAATTCCGATGGTGACTGATCTAGAAACGAATTATACGATTAACACAGGTTTCATATGCTACAATCAACCGCTAACCCTCGTCCATAAATAAACTCTGCGTCATTATCAAGACTTTTGTGCATCACATGATACATGCCCAATCCAATCCATACTAGTATTGGAAGATTAGAAAACCCATTGACTTTTACTGGGAGGTTGTAATGGCCCAAATCTGGGTAGTGGATGTTAGACCTGACGAATTGATAATAGAGGGTATATTCAAATTCAAACTTACCCTCTATATCCACTCTCGCAGTAACCGTGAAGTTGTTACGAAGAATCGAGAAGTTGCAGAAAACAGTCGAAGATGGGCCCGATAACAATACGGAACTCACTAATATTAAAGGGTTGCTGTCCGTAACCCAGGTTTCGGGGAAGGGATAGGAACTAAACCAGGGAGCAGTTTCTGTAATCGTTGAGACTTCGATGAGGTTATCATCTTCCCCTTGATTTCCTTTATTTTCCTGCCTACACCTTCCTTGTATGAACTGATTGAAGAACGGCTCAAGTTGAATCTCCTTTCCATGGAGATACATGTCAACTGTACCTGACGGAATAAATATGAGATTATTCGTGTGCTGGCAGTATATCATTTAACCCTACCTGACCGGGGGGGGAAGTGCGCCCCCTAGTGAACTTTTCTTTCCTGCTTAGAAACAACAGAACCGAGGAGGCTGAAACTTGGTGACTTTTAAGCTTATCTTATTGGGGTCATTTTGAGGCTATTTCCGATAACCCGCGGGCAGAGGATCATGGGTAAATTAAAAATGGCGGCCATGTGGTATCCGCGAAAGTCCTGTTTTTCAATCTTTTCGCTCCATTTCTTCACATTTTCCTTGCCTAAAAGGCCTTAGAAGTATTTTATTTATGCAAAACTAATTATTTTCTATTTTATTAGATTTTTTTCCAGAGAAAAATCTGAAAAATGAAAATTTCGTAAAATCGACCCCAAAAAAGCCGAAAAATGGCTTCCGAGAAGATTACGTCACTGTGACGTCATCATTTTTTTGCATTTTCCGGTAGAGCTTGAACCCAAGATACTGTGTGGTAACCTTCATCGCTCTAGCCTTAGTGGTACAGAAAATATATAGGGGGGCACTTTCCGCCACCCCTCCCCCCCCCCAGGCTGCGATACACCCCAAATCGCCCAGGGCAGATAGGGTTAATGAAATATCCTATGATTGGAATGGTTAATAACTAAAAGTGGTTGCTATTGTATATTGATTCCTGACACATTTATTGGCACGCGTGTTCGTAAGCAAAAAAATGATATGTAGGGCTTGTACCCACCTCAGCGGATTTTCACGCACCCAAAGGCCTTTTTCGTTGTATTTAGAAGACAGTGAGAACGATCACCGTATTATTATTTTAAAGCTTGTTTCTCTGAGATTTCAAATATACCAATATACTGACTATGCACTGCCAAAAATAGGGTCTTTAAGTACGTTTTTTTCACCTCAATTCTAGATAAGTTATCTTACAGCAAGAAAATTTCAAGAAAAGTTTTCTTAGTTTGTTCCATTTTGTCAGATTTATCTTATTTTAAGAAAAAATATCTTAAATAACGTTTAATTTTACAAAATATATATTGTTATAAGAAAAGTTATCTTAAATAAGATTCATTTCTATCAGATGTATGGTGTTACAAGAAAAATTATCTTAACCAAGATGTCTTTTTGTGATGTGTTCTGTTAAAATGTAAGATCGTGAATAAAGCGGAAAAGGATCGCTGGTACTGGATCGCTAAACATGTGGTTTCATGAAAGAAATTGTGCATTGTCAATTCATAAAAGTTACTGTTATAATTTATACGTGAAATATACGTGAAATTATTTCTTCTATTTACATATTTTTTTCATTTAGTATTTTCATCTGCTAGTCCGCCTCCACGTGCGGTTATGGTTTTCATATCGCTTCATCGATTGGAAGCCGCCATTTTCAAGATTATGTTTACTCCAACAATTATCGCGAATTATGTTGGTATCCACATACATTGTTGAGAAAACAATCTCCTCAGTGAACCTAAGGAAGCACGCCTCTCAGATGGATGGGAGTAGTATGTTGCTAAATGTTTTCAATGAACTGAGCAAATACATCGCAAATGAAACTTGCTTTTGTTTCGGGAGTGGATTTACAGATGTACAACATCACACTCTAAAATAATTAGATTGAAATTCAATCTATCAGATTGAAATTAGTGACCTATCTTTTCTTGGATTGAAAATATTCAATCTAATAGATTGAAAACGATAAAATGAATCGGTTGTAGACAGAAATTCAATCTACTAGATTGAAATTTTCAATCTAATAGATGAAATATTCAAGCGAATAGATTGGTCACTAATTCCAATCTGATAGATTGAATTTTCAATTTAATTATTTTAGATAGCAACAACAACAACAACAAATTGGGGAAAATGAACCGGATCCCTTGGGCTTCTGTTGGTGAAAGTGTGGATCTCCCGTTCTGTTCGGTCAATTTTGTCTACCTGAAAACAGTCAATTAGAAAGTAATTTGAAGACTGCTACCTTGGTTTCGATGCAAATATGAAGAAATAATTTAAACATTCGCCCGCAACAGTTAAAATATGTAAAATAATTTCTTTATTTAACTGTTTTACAGCTTTGTGGGTATATTATGAGTATATCTTTATGTTGACAGACGCTAGTTTCATCGCTCGGCCCTCGCATAATAATTTACCGACTGTACTGTTGACCGATCAGGTTGGATGTGGATTTGTGCAATGTTATATGGTTTGAAGGGTGTATTTAATGTCGGTGATTAAAATATTGAAACCACCAGCAACTAGTTTAACCAGGGCGGTAAAATTTCCTCTATGAAAATAAATTTGAGGACAATTAAATTAAATTAACATTAGTGCTGGAGATAAGAAGTTTAAATTTAAAAAAAAATCTGATTAATCCTTTGTATTGGCAGACAGACCAGGCTGTTGAGAAGGAAACCTTGGGATTATGATGATTGGATAATAAGGTCCCCATAAACTGTAGTTTTCTATTTATAAAGCTGAATCCTGGTCTGTTATTTGTTTTTATCTAGCACGCCTAGGCCCACTGTTAATTTGTTGTCGCAAAGAGTTCACTGAACTCTATCGTCAATTCCAGAAAAGGACGAATAGCCCGATCGCAATATCAAACCTTTTTCGCGGATTAATAACTATTTCTTTAATTAAAGTTGGATGGCCTTAGTTAAAACTGTTAATTGGATTGTATTTAAATATTTGAAGTGTCATTATAGGAACTTTTTGGTTTACGCATCATGTTACGAATGGCGACATGGCTGAAAATTATGGGATAGTACCGCAAAACTGGGGTGAATGGGGACGATTTGGGCAGTTGGAACTTGGTAGCCATTCTCCTGTATGGCCATGCGCCGATAATCTGGTGCCATTTCATGTCCACTCATGGCGTCTGTACACTGATGTTATCAAAACTGCAATATCAACAGTGAATACATAATTTTTTTTAAAGTGCCCCCATTGTTGGGGTGGATAAGTTTAATTATTTTCCTATATTGACACTATTGAGTCAGTTGGTCACTTTATCCTGATATTAAAGAATAGGTTTCTTGAGTTTTAGGTTTAAACTGGTTTGCAAGTCTGGAAAACAACTTATGTGAAATACAGAACTGGCAAACAACAAGGAAATCATTTAAAAAATATAGAAAAAAAACAATCTAGAAAAACAAGGTGAATTTTATTTAACGTGGTGAGCAGTTAGTCCTTATTAACCCCGGATTATAATCTACTTTTTTGGAAAAGATGAAAAAAATACTGGCTGTAAACTGAATTGTCTGTCAAACCATGCATGTATAACACTATGGGCTAGGTCCTGATGTACAGCCTGGTCAATTCCGTCAGTAGTTTCAGTGGTAGAATCAAAGTTTAGACCACACCATCTTGTTGGAGTGCATGAAAGAGGTCCTAATTTTCTTAATCCAGGGTACCTATTCGTTCTTTGCTCTTTCAGGCAGAGAGAAAAAAATTCACGGTGTTTAGCGTTTTTTGAGAATCCAGTTTGAATACTTGTTTTATTTTTTGTTCCTATTCCCCTCTATGTCTTTATTCACCCCAGTTAACGGTACTGGGTTTCGTGTTCCATGAGATACTGTAGCACAACCTCTTCCACATGCCTATACTTTTTCATGTAATATGTGAAGGCTAGTCACCACATGCTTTATTTGATATGCGTTTTTATCATTTAATTTGATTAAATGTTGATTAGCAGTTTTTTCTTATTTGTGTTAAATGTTGCTAGCTAAAGATTCCTTTGTTGAATTTACATTGTAAGATAATTTATCTTGTAGATTGAGTAAGAATATTTAACTTAACAGCTTCGAGAAATATTTTCTTATCCAAGTTGTCAGTTTTCCTTGGCCAAGTAAATGTATCTGGAATAAGTTTAATATTCTTTCTTTAGATTTCTTAGCAAGATAAATTATCTCAAATAAGATTTGTGAATCTTGAATAAGATAAATAAACTTATAATTCTCTTATCCAAGGAAATATCCATAAGTAAATTATTCATACCCCACTCCAAGATAATTCATCTTATTTCAAGAAGAATTTTTCTTAAATGAGGTTAATAAAAATTTTCTGTGATGGTCAACAGGAACAACAATTTAAAAACGGAGGCAGCTCTTTTCTCTTTACCTAGTTCAGAATAACTATGCAAAATTTCGAACACCCGTGATGAATATTTTTCCAGAAATACAAGGTTAAACTTATAAAACTGATTAAATCAAGTCATTTAATTGAAGCGCTGAACAGATTGATGGCTGTTAACTGATAGTAATGACCCCTGTGTTCGTGTGAGACAAGTATGGATTGCCAGCTTGGATGGTGTCCACTCAATCAGGCGAAAATTTGCAACTCATAATAATATTATTAAGGCTAAAATTGCACATAAGCACACCTGTATTCACCAATATAATCTCGCCAGGAGAAAGAATCGATATACTACTGAAAAATGTGCTATATATATTTTTTTCCGTATATTTTGACCCAATTGAGGAACAAGCCCTCGATGGAATCCGGGGACAGAAAGCAAATCAGACGAGGTCAAGTAATCAAAGAAAATTTATTTATGACAGCGATTGAAAATAGAAATACCACTTAAGATAAATTGTTTCGCTGACATTCAGTTATCAATATAATGTTTCGCAGATTGTGATATTGACCAGAAATACCTGACTGTGATATATAACTTACAGTTTGCATGCATGTCGACAGCTACCTCTATCACATCCTTTGTGCTAATGCTTTGCAGGATCGTTAGCTTTATGGCATCTCGTGTAGACTATAAGAAAAATCACATATAAATGCAAATGTACGTAAAATGCCATTTATAATTTTACACTACATTCGGGGCACACCCGATACTTTTAAGGAATATTGCGAATAAAACCCTAATATTGATATATTTCTCAAGCAATATATTTGTATCTCACATATTTGATTAGACTGGAATTGGGCTTAGCAAATGGTGCAGTTTAGGTAACGGCTGGCAAACAATCGTACTGTGTAATCTGAGTATACTGAGTTAGAATCAGGTTGCATCACAATAATTGCATTAGGAATGTTCTATAGCACAAATATGAGCATATATAAGGATCGGCCATTTTAAAATTTGTGACTCTGGTGATGGTTGCTAGAATGAAACTGAACATCATTGCCGCGTTCGGGCGAAACCGCGTGCCACGAATAAGAGTGTAATAGTTCAAACTCTGGGGTGAATAAACAAGGAATATCCATGCCTAGCATTAAAGGTGATTGGATTAAATTACTTTTCTAGCACGTATCAGACTACTAAATAAAAAAGAAGTTCCGTTCCCTTCACCCCCTTTACACAACCTCTGCCAAAGAGATAGTTTTCTTCATATTGTCCAGCCTCTGTTGCGATGAATATATGAAGCCTAGTGGTAGACCACTATGGCATGTGTTCGGTTCCGCTGCGAGATTGATTTCTACTCGGGGTCTAATAAATTACTGCTCAGAGGGCCTAGTTCAATGCCTGTGCACCGCTTTTCCAAAGTATAAAAAACTAAAAGTATAACACCATGTGTACGAGTGCGCATTACTCGAAACTACTTCTTGTAGAAATATGGAAATCTAGATTTAATTAAGGAAACCGCCCTATTTCGTTAATTTTGAGTATAAAGTTCTGTATAAAATATAAAGTTCTCCGTGATCTGAAATAGGCTAGGTACGGAGAGTAATGCGGCGAACCGGCGACCTCCTGAATGTCTTTTCGCTAATCCTTTTCCAGTATTTATATACTTTTCGGACATTACGAGCTTACGTGGTGCATTCTAAGATGAATTATCCGTAGAGGTCAACGCTTCATTAACATATTCAGTCGACAACCCCAACACAGTATTCTCAGGGAACCTAAGTTTGTAACTTGTTCACTCGATTAATTAAATTTAAGCAAATAAGCAGATTATTTAAAAATTAGAATTTGACTCACGGTGCCTGTCAGTAGTTTTCCGTTCGGCATCACATGACATTGCCCTGGGTCTGTGGCCAGGAGAACATGAGCGAACAATAGCCATGAGAGGAAGAATCTTATAATTTCTGCTGAAAAATAATGGCTATATATGGTACACGTTAATCAGTAACTTAAATCAAATATAATTAGTATTTCAAATTTTGAAGTAAATATTTCGGACAAAATTGAACATTTTAAACAACGTATCCGATATGGAGACTAAATGCATTTCTCGCACAGCTTCCAAAACCCTCAGCATTTGCCTGTTTGTTTTCCGGATACGGTTCAAAGTTGCTGCTTCGGTAAATATGAAGATGGCAAGCTTAATAATCTAGTTTCCAGATATGAATCCCAAACTGTTGATGAGCAACATCTCATCTAAATATCTGGGTTGTGGAATTTAGTTTTTTCTTTACCATGGATGAACAAACTCGTAATGACTTTAATTGTCTTTACAGTTGGCAAAATATATTTATAAACAGAACGGCCCTTTCTTTGACTGGTAAGGTAGTTTGCATTTTAAACATTTTTATACCAGTTATAAGATTAAAGTATTTTATTTTTTTTATTCTTATTTTATAATGACTTTGACATTGTCAGGGTAGGGCACACAGGTGCGGTGCACCTTTAAGACGTGCCCTCCCGGATAACAAAAAAGACAATACAACAGTATATACATAAAAGAAAACAATTGCAAAACCACAATATAAACACTAGATAAAGATCGCATGTGTAATAACCATTGGAAATCCGTACATAAAATACAGATAAACTGTACTACTGCAGACGGCAGCGGGAACAATGGCACTTAGTAACCCAAGAGCATGGATTATCGGATAAAAAGTTATTTCTAAAAAGGTCCTGGTAAAAACGTCGTATTCTCGATTTAAGACTATTTAAGGATGAATGAGACAATGGGTTAAATGCTACGGATTTCCAAATGTAATAAATTCGATTAAAGTAAGAATGTCTAAAGGTCTCCGTCTTAAAAAAGGGCATTTTCATTAAGAAGTCAGAATTATTTGAGAATGATATAAAATCATTTACATTGAGATCGTAATCCCCAAAACAACATTTGCCTAAAAATAAGATATCGTTGATTTCACGTCTGTAAGATAGAGGTAAAATATTTAAGAGTTCTAGTCTTTCCTTGTATAACATATGCTGAGATTGACTATAACCTAAGATAAATTTCGTAGCTCTTCGTTGGACCCCTTCAATTTGTAACAATGAGTTTCGGCTTGGAACACTCCAAGCTACGGAGGCGTACTCTAAAGAGCTGCGAACTAAAGATAAATATAAAAGACGTTTTGTTTTGACAGACGCACTTGAACCACACGTTCTTTTAACTAGACCAAGCATACGGTTGGCCTTTGCTACTATGACATTTGTATGCTCATTCCAAGAGAGAGTGGAGCTCACAATAACTCCCAGATCATTCATAGTATCCACTTGTTCTAGCTGACTGTCATTCATTGTATAAACAAAATCAATTAAGTTACGTTTGCGGGTCACTCTAAGTAATTTACATTTATTTACATTAAACTTCATATCCCAGGCGCGGCTCCATTCTTCCAGGTTATGTAAGTCGTTTTGAAGCTCAATACAGTCGTCTGGGCTATTGACGTGTCTAACACACTTAGCGTCATCGGCGAACAGAGCAACAATAGTTTTCTCGCTAACACAGTTTGGCAAATCATTTACATACATCAGGAACATGAGGAGTCCCATAATTGATCCTTGTGGAACACCAGATATTACGTCAGACCATTTAGAATACGAGCCATCTATTGCAACCCGCTGTTTACGGTCACACAAATAACCTGAACACCATTTCAAAAGACGACCGTGAATGCCAAACATTTGTAATTTATGCAAAAGAAGGTCGTGTGGCACTGAATCAAACGCGCGGGAGAAATCTAAATAAAGAATATCTATTTGACCGGAGTTGTCCAAAGCTGTGCCAATTGTGTGCAGTAGTTGAGTTAATTGCGTAGTGGTTGACCGACCTTTTACAAACCCATGTTGCAGTGTACATAATAATGGCTCAATAAGATCATATATTTGGTTTACAATACATCTTTCTAATACTTTGCTACAAATACAGAGCAATGAAACAGGGCGATAGTTTTCTACATTGCCCTTATCAGATTTCTTGTGAACAGGAATTACATTGGCTGACCGCCATTCATCTGGTAGTTTTCCAGTTTCGAGAGATTTATTGAACAAAGAACGGAGTGACGGTGCAATTTCACGAGAACATTCCTTCAAAATGCGTGCAGGAATTTCATCCGGACCGCTAGCTTTGCTCACATCAAGTTTGTTTAGAACATTTACTACGTCATTAGCTGTAATGTGTACTTCACCCAGTCCGGGTTGTTGAAAAAGGTTTACAGCAGGAAGAACTCGATTTACTGGTTTTGGGGTGAACATGGAGTAAAAATAATCACAAAACAAACCAGCTTTGATAGTGGGTATTGAAGAAAATAATTCTCGAAAATGAACAATACTGGGAATACTTTTTGTTTTGGTTTTAGATTTTAAAAAGCCCCCAAAACGCTTCGGATTACTACTAACTGTGTCCCCGATGGTATTAATATACTGATTGTATTTATTGGAACAAGCATTTTTCAGGGAATTTCGTAGTTTTATAAATTTGGCCCAAGCAGCGCTGCCGGGCTATTTACTTTCTTGGCTTTACGTCTAGCAGATTGTACCTTGTTGCTAAAATGTTTCAATTCCGAATCAACCCAAGGAGGGGCGTTAGAGTCCTTAATAACAGACTTGGAAATGAATTGATCGACGGCAGTCAATAGCAAGTCTTTCCAACACAGCCAATTTACATTTAAATCTGGATCCAAAAGAGCTGTATTGAAAGGTACGCGAGATAAGAAGGACCGAAGGCCCTCAAAGTCCGCAGTTTTAAAGTTATACACTGTACGCGGGGACTTAGCTAGGCGACACAATTTCGTTTGATATGTAAATTCTATAAGTCCGTGATCGCTATCAAATTGGTCGAAAGTTATTTCTGGATCAGAGCAACGCTCGGGTTCAGACACAAATACCAAGTCCAGAACATTCCCCTTTTTGTGTGTCGGTTCACCTACAATCTGTGTCAGACCGAAACTATCTGTTGTATCCGAAAGTGGGTGGCTAATATTGACAATAGTCTCTTCACACCACGGAATACCGGGAAGATTGAAATCTCCCAGCACGACCACAGAGCTATATTCCACACTGCATTTGGCGAGGGTTTCCGACATGGAATCAATGAACGATGGCAATGTACTGTTTGGTGGACGATAACAGTTAATAAAACACATTTTCTTCACTTAAGACGGACATACTTCGGTAATGAGGATTTCACAATCGGCGGGTTCCAGATCATCTCGTCGTCGGGATAGAATATTGCTTCTTACGCCGATAAATACACCACCACCTTTTCTGTTTATCCTATCCTTACGATATGGAGTATATCCGTCAGGAAGGATTTCACTGTCATTGACCGAATCATCAAGCCAGGTCTCCGACAAGGCAACGATGTCTGGATGACGTAAGTACACTAAACCTTGAAATTGTACAAGCTTGTTCCTTTTGTTATTCACTGATTTTACACTTCTTGTGTTCAACAGGAAACATTTCAGACCTTTCAGTTCGGTTTTACCGTGGTCGCTGCACAAACCACTGGAGTTCGATGAGGAGGCACTAATGTTCGTGGCTGTTTCGGCCGATAAATCGAAAAATGAATCGGTGAACGGAGGTAGTGTACATTTGAACAATACCAATCAATTTCTGACGAAGCCAGGGTGTCGTACTCCATGTTTGATAAACCAATACACCGAGTGTGATACCAGTTCTCATTGTTCTTCACAGAATATACCTTTCTGGTTATTCCTAACTGTCTTGAAACAATCTGCACACGGATCTTTAACAGGACCAGGGTTGTTAGCAATGTCGCCAGCCAAGAGAATGCAATTTGCAAACAAACATTTGATATGCATACCGTGATGTGTTTCTTGTCCAAGCCCGTGAATGGCGGCGTTCGTGGCGTGTCCGCGACCTGTGTCGTGATATGAGGCTTTCCAAGGCAAAGTTAGATATACCGAGGTTAGATTCTACACGGTATCCGCTCAAAACACACAGTGGATCATAATCCAGCAATATATCACCGTAGTCGATGTGTTTTGGGTAGCATTTCAGTGCAATGACATAAAAAGTTAGCAGACAAAGTAAACTATGAACTGCCCTTGCCGCCATCTTGTGTATCCTTCCTATTAGGAACGGAGTGTTTTAACCATATCTGGTGTGGGCCTTTTTAGGCTTGTCCAGGCCTGGAGGAGCTCAAATGTTTTTCTTGTCTTGAGCTAGGGGATGAAAATCACCATTCTATACCCTTGTGTCAAGCTCTATCAGAAAATGTGAAAAGATCCAAGATGGCCGCTTTGTTGACGCCACAGTGACGTCATTTTCCGAAAAAAAGCATTTTTGGTAGATTTTTCTGTCAGATTTTTGGAATTTGTTATTCATGCAATTTCTCCACAAGAACTGCACGATGAATTGGTAAATATTATTCTGATGTGAAATAGAATGGTTTTTACCCACTTTTTCTCGCGGAAAAGCAGAAATTTTGAAGAAAGATGACATCGCTTTTTTGGTACTCCACGTGGCCGCCATCTTGAATTTACGTATCAGTCTCTGCTCGCGGGGGGGGGGGGGGCTCAAAATGACTACAATATGATAAATTACAAAGTCACGGAGTGTCAGCTCTAAGTTGTCTGTCGTTCCGTAGGTAACGTAGAAAGCTGTGTAAGGGAGGCCGTACTGGCCCCGCAGGCCTGGAAGGGTTAAACAGCTGGTCAGGCGTCACTGCGCAAAGTCAATCTATTGTTCGGAATTTATATACGGAAACCCCGATTTTCAGGATGAGTATATGTATGTTTGTATACCAATTCAGATTGACATTCTACTATGGTAGGGCTGGTTCTAAACACATAGATGTGCGCAACATTGTAATCATACAACAATGTGTAACATAAATTCGTGATATATTGAATTCAACGATGTGAAATTCGTGAGTCCTAAACTCCATGAATCTTGACTATTTTATTGAAAATGTTTAATCGAGACCGCCTTATGTGTAGATTTATCTTAAATACAATACAGGTTAGTCAACTTCGTGCTTGTTGAACCGCCTACACATGTGATTTTCCACATCTTTTTTTTTCTCTCTGTCAAAAGTGAATGCTCGAGAGCATGATTTTCAGATGCACAAAACACCTGGGATACCAGCTCTTTCCTTGCATGCCGGATAATGGTAAATCCAATGCAAAAGCTCTTCGCTTTGTTAATATAAAGATGTTAAAATGAAAGGTTTTTAAAACTAAATATCACTTACCAAACGTCATATCGAGCCTCTATGATCTATTCGTCGAGACACTGACGAGTATACACAGTCTACTACAATCAGGTCACCAACACGGAAGTAGATATCCCGATTTACTTTTTCTCGCGTGTGTAGAGGCTTACAGTCCTGGTAAACAACACAAATGAAGTAAAGAATTGAGGATGACATTATTACATTGAGACACATACAGTAACATGTAAAAAGTTGATAATCTTCGTGAGATACAGTCCGAATACTTAAATGTTAGATCCTGTGTGATGGATAAGAATGTCCTGGTGATATATTGTCCCTTTTCATATCATTTTCTATTGCAACCAAGAACGGACACTTGTCCCAGTGTGGAGGAATGTGTCCCAGCTGTGTTAAAAGATAGGGGCCGGACACTCTTAGCCTCCACACAGGCCTGAGTATCTATTGTAAACAAATTTCAAATATACAGACTATTTACAAATTAACAATGTCTGATATATGGAACAGTTTTACATTATTTTCCATTAAATTAAATGAAATCGAATATGGAATACAGGCGTCTATTTCGATCCTCAGTGGCAATCCGTTGTGCGAAAGTCATTTCCCACGTCGATACACTGTCGTACATGTATCACACCATCAGCAACGAATCCCAGCATACTAATTACCTCAAATGTAAATGAACATGATAAAACAAAGCTAGTTCTTTCGGAGAGATGGAATCGGTCAACTGTTCCCCAATGAGGCAATAAACATATCCATATCTCTGGTGATTATTTCATTCTCCAAATGAATTCGTTATTTCGATTATAATGTGTACAGGTCACGCTTGGGCGTTAACTGTACCACTGAAGAACATAAACTAACCTGAGTCACTCATCGCTCAAAGGGGCCCGAACCCCGGGTTATACGAAAATAGACGCAACCTGGCAAAAAGACGGCCTACCATCATTATTCGTTAATAGCCACCCTGTTCGCATCTAGACTGGAGGCTCGTGATAGTATATCCTTTTCGAACCAGCTTTTGTGATGTTTTGTGACGCTGCTGGGAATCGTAACATTTTCTCGAAATGCTAAGCGTCAAATCCCTCTTTCAAATGCACAAATGCATCCATTCAAAAAATCCTATTACGATAAGTGAAACGTGTCTTACAGACAAGGATTGGCATGATGTAAAGCAAATCCAGAGTCGGATTTCCATACTGCAAGCATTACAAAGCAGCAAAGTTTACATAACATTGTCAACACACAAACTATAGATCATCCACTATACATTGTATATGCGGGTTTATGCAATCCGAAACGCTAACCTGCATGTCTAAACCCACAGCTACTTATATGTAATGTTCATCTCGAACCAAGCAAAAATGTCGTCGTGATACTACATACTTAGGTGATTTTGTGTATTGACTATATACTCAGCTATTTGTATATTGAGATACTTGTCAAGAAATATTTGCCAGGTATTGGATTGAAAATCATTGAAGTGAGACATACACCTGGGTTGACGTTAGAGTCCTATTTTCACCCCGTGGACCAGGAAGAAGAATTGGATATACGTTAAAGACATTTAGGCAATCTTTTAAGGCAGTTCTCTGGGTCCCTTTGGAAGGTGAGTATTCGCACATTTTCAATACATATACTTCGAACCGACGTATAACTTTATGTGCAACACTTATTCCAAGCAGCCTTAAACATATACGATCGAGAAGTACTCTGAACAAGAAGTGTAATACATCTCCTGTCGCATCAGTACGTGATTTCTCCTTTTTCATGAAGCTAAAATTACGGCATAACTGTTGTTCCTCATCCTCTGCCTTCACTCTGCGTTGTCTATATATGTAATGATTTAAATGTTATACATTTAATTCCAACGAGCCATACAGACTGGCGTCCCGTAGCTTGGAATACACTGCTGAGTTGTCTCATCGCGTCCCAGGTTAAACACCTTCAGTTCGACGCTGAAAAACTGATCTTCCTGCCATATTTTAGTCTGAAACTACATACGGATGTTTTTATTAGCAATCGTCGCCCTTTACGTCAAATGGGCCATACCACACTTCAATCCAATGGTTTTTGGAGAACGCAAACTGTGTGTTGAAAGGAGCACTTTTCAGCGGTCCAACATGGTCACGTGGGTGCCGTCGTTTCTGTGTCTTGTACAGAACACAGGGAGGCCACTTGATACAATTTTTTCATGAATAAATGGAGACATTCTAAGAACGCGAAAAGTTATCTATCGCATCATACAATAATTAAAGAACCGAGCATTTTGTGCCAGACATTCTTTCAACGAACTTCGACCTCTGGAGGAAGTGACGACATTTGGTGCATAGCGCCAATCTTAGAATCTGTCCATTTGTGGGAGGTGATTTAGCAGTATCAGGTAGGGCGCCCGTCCGGTACGGTTAGACGATTGGTTTCAGACACTCACGGATACTGAACTAGAGACGAGTCGAGATGTGTTCAGTAAGCAGCTGTTGTCCGCGAAGGTATTCGCATCAATAGGCAAATAACTTGCACAAAGGAAGTTCACAATAGCATGATACGAAGCTGCGAGCACATCCAGTTTGGAATGTGTAATCTGCAGAAGAAAGATAGCAATGAAAATATTTTAGCCTGCCGGTAAGACGAGTATATACATGTATTCCCGTTATTGTGCAATGGATGTAAGTATTTTGATGAAATTCTTCAGAAGATTCCAAGGAACGTATTACGCCTACATATTCCGGTTATGAAGACAGTGTGAGGGTCTCAGGATTTCGAAATATCACATCTTTCCCCATGATGGCACACATTTGATAGAAATAATCAAACCACCAACAGTACGCGGGAATGGTTTTCCGCCACCCTTTTTTATATTGCGTTTAAATCCTTGTTAATTCGGAGCAATTTGATTCAGGAAAATATATGGATAAACGCCGTCCGTGTCAATTATGAGTTTGAAAGCTGCTTTTATGCTAATAGTTTCAGGACCATTACCCACATATATTAACCTAGTTACAGATTTGGATCTACTACTTTCGGCTGAATTTGGCCTGGAAAGGGCCAAGTAATTAATATAACTGGAACACAATCGTGAGACAGACAAACAGACACACGCGTCGATCTATGTAAAGAGAGCGAAAATTGGATACATTTTCGAGAAAAAGCAAAAAACAGCAGATTCGACTTTGGTTTAAAGTATAAGACCATAGTGATCCACAATGTCCGTGAGACAAATCTGCCAAATTACAGCAGATTTAACGAGCCAGAATAGTAATCATCAAATTCATATTAAGTTATATCAATAGCTTCGGAAAACTCACCACACTCATTGGAAAGGAAATCGCTCACTAGAGGGTTGTCGGCTTAACAATAGCAGTTTGAAGGCTTCACAGTTCCTAGAAATATCTCACAGTATATTTTTCACAGGAAGATCATGTCGGCCTTTGCTTGCTGTTTGGTGGTTGTTCTTACTTGCTTGGGTGTTCATGGTGATCCCCCTGAAGTCTCAGAGACCTGTAACATACCGCCAATCGAAGAAAATGACATGCAGGTAAACACCTCAGTGTATTTGTCGTTAAACTCGTTTATATTGTTGTTAACGCCGTATCATGAATGTCAATTTTGCAATTAAGGGAAACAGATATTGGGGAAGATAATCGTCTTCCCACTGTTGGTTTTCTAGCTTAAAGTAAAAGAGCGCCAGTATTAGAAAAAATGTTATCGTACATTTGGTTTTAAGCAGTAAAATATATGCATAGGTTGAATCAATGTAGCTGAAAATTGAATGAAAGTTCAAATACAGTGCAAGTTTTCACTGACAAAAACTTGGGCAGTTCAAGTAGGTTTGATCTTTGGCACCTGTGTTCTCTGCAGTTGGACAGATGAACTGTCGGTCGTGGTGTTGTTGGTACAATATATTATGGGGTTATTCTTTTCGATAGAAAACCTGAATTTACAGTATATTCAATAAATATTCAATTTATCAATGAACAAGATCATGCATCTTACATGATAAAGACAATATTCGGTTCTTTCCCATTTGAGCAATCAGTGAATATGATGACACTTATTCCACTCGATTTACAGAGAACCGACAGTGGTATGAATATAACTGACACTGCTATGAATATCAGCATCTCGCCCATTGTGTTTAATTATGAACCGTTGCCCGGAGTGCCGCGGATTACACTGCAGACGTTCTATTTCACGGACCAGTTCTACATTGTTGACAACAAATGTAAGTAGGAGATACAATAAAGTAGATATAATGTAGGCCGATTCAGAAAACTACAGGCTCTACTCTTACCAGATATGCGATACGGGTTTAACCTAACCCGGCCTGGGTGTCCTTGTGAACACCCCCCGTCCCGTTCCGCAAACTTTCTCCCCTATCCCCGGAACAATTATAAAATGAAAACTGACCCAACGCGACTTCTCAGTTTATCATATTGGGGTCATTTTGAGAATATTTGCATAACCCACGAGTAGAGGATCATGGGTACATTCAAGATGGCGGGCATATGGGGTACCAGAAAAAAATGATGTTTTCCTCATATTTCTTCAACATTCCTGCTTTTTCTTCGAGGAAAATTGGCGAAATCAGACTATTATTAATAATTTATCATGGCGTATTTACAAAGAAAGTTTCAGTCCCCTAGCTCAAGGGGTTAGAAAATATTTAGGGGGGTATTTCGGCCCCCAGGCCCTGACAGGTCCCAAAAAGCCCAGGACACATAGAATTAAAGAAGCTGTAATTCACATATAGAGTTAATGGTAGTATGAAAACGTAGTTGTCCCTACTATCTAAGGTCGCAGTTTAATTAGGTCGTATGGCCGAATGTTAAGATATCAGTGAATCTGTCTCACCGAAATACCAAGTTTTGTTAGCATTCTACTGAGAATGAACTGGTAATTTCACTTAGCAAATTGATATAAATCTGATATTCATAAAAATTATGAAAATATTTCGTTATATCCAACAAAGCGTATATTTATAGAAAAATGAGCATTCCTATCAAATGATTATAAATATTGATCGTAGAATCTTAAAGATGGCAACAGCTAAAATTTCACTTATCTGTCCGACAAAAATTTACACTTGATTTTCTGCTTACCTAAACTTTGGATATGAAGCTTTCTATCTTTTAACATGCCATTTTGGCACGTATCTCTATTGCCAGAAATCGCCATAGCGAAGGACCAATGTTTGCGGCCAATTTTAATCAGTAACACTTGCGCTTAAAATATAACATTGGGCGAATGGCTGAAGATTCCAATTCGGAAACGCTCCGGAAACCTATTGGGAACCGTAGAGACACGGTTTCCAAGCCAGTTCCCAGTAGGTTTTCGGAAATGAAAACTTGCAAAGCAAAGAAATGGAATATTCAGCATGTGAATGTTTTATTAAGATAGTTTGTCGAGTGCATATTTTGGACTGAAATCCCATTGAAATCCATGCTATTTCTTAACTTCATTTTGGTATCAGACTCTTGTTTAATGGAGTTTACCATCAACATTTTTGCTTGTGAAAGGTAACTGACCCCCTTAACAGATATGCGTTAATCGATCCTGCATGTTAAAGTTCTCGGAACAATCTAAATCTGACATGTTGTGTATCTACAAAATGAGACGAAGACAATTTTGCGACATACTGCATTTTACTGAGGGTTAAATTGGTGAAGGTACAGTTTCACGTAGAAATAAGATCTAGAGTAGGCTTAGATGTTTTGCCAATAAGCAGGATAACCTCCCTCTGTACATATGTGATAAATATACCCATTTCAATATCGTCCCTGGCCTTAACCCTGGACCCCCAATCAACCCTCGGGTCTTCCACGATCTGGATGATATGTGGGTCTCGGGCTGATACGAGAGATGATATGGAAATGGGTATAAAATAATCCCTATATACTAAATCTGGAATGGCGGAATCCACCTCTTTCCTCCCCCCACCCTGACAAAGAACCTTTCGATTTATCTTCGGAAAAAATAGATATTGTGGGCTGATATTTGTGACTGGTCCGGTTTTGATATATTTTGAAGCGTATATATTGGCATAATCGTACTGGTTCAAAGGACCATGGACAAGTTCAAGATGGCGGCCATGGGAGTTTTTCACACTTGCCGATGCAAAAGCCGCCAAAAACTAACTCTTACAGATATGGCGTAGCAGTCACATTATCTGAAACCCTAAATCTCCTAACAGACCGCCAAACTTTTCTCCATGAAAATTGGGATCGTGTTTTTTTTAAAGTAATCCTATGTGTAAAGGTGCCTATTAGAGACATCAGGAATTTGCGACTCTTTTGATAATTTTCGACGATTTTTTTCTTCAAAGGGCAGGGAAGCAATTTTGTCACCTATAGTAAGATTTCCAAGCATAATGATGACTTTTTGTGCCAAGAAATCGCTGAAAAATACTTCTTGATGATCTGATGATCAGAGAGGCCATTTTGGATGTTGTTCAAATCTTCCAGTAGAGAACTGTAGAGAACTTTCATGCAAAGAACTGTGACCAGGCAAACCTTAATCTCGTTGTGTACTTCTATGAACTCTAGTAGTTAAGAACCGATGTACCCTTATAGATGTAAGTTATGAACCCATGTAATGATAAAGGAATAAATACCATGTTTATTTTCTGTATGCAGGTAGCCTTGTCCTATATCTTGTCAGTGACAGCTACCCAGGGCGGAACGTAGATGTACTATATACAGTAACATGTTCGTATCTGACTGATTCAACGCTACCCATTCCAGTAGCTCAAGTATTAAAGGTGGGCCAACCTGATCCTACAGATGATTTGCCCATGATTATACCAAGAACATGGAAGGAAGGAACGAACGTCATCGCCAAGCTCACCTTCCCTAGTGTTACAAAGGACCTTGATAATACATTGCAATGCTCATGTGATATCATAATAGGTAGATTGGAGTGGAGCATCGACATAAAAGCAATAGGTACATGTTTTGCTATGTACTCGAATCAATACAAAGGCATTGGAAAGCTGTTATAACAGGAATGATGAGTTGAATTATTTTTCATTTTCGATAATATCTATATTTTGCTGTGTACTAAATTATTTTATTGATCATTCAGAGAAAGTAAACCGTATATCTCTTCTCAACAGGCTGTCCCAGAGGGAAATTCGGACCCAGCTGCCTGCAAAACTGCACCTGCTTGAATCAAGCCACATGCCACACATTCCTGGGTAGTTGTAGCTGTTTGTCGGGATTCAGCGGTAATCGGTGTGAAATATGTAAGCCAACCTTGAGAGCATCGTAGAAATAATTGCGGCATTGTGTCACGATTATTAAAAAACTATAGTTTACTTAAATATTATATATGAGCATGATGCAATCATTACTGAATAATTGAAATTGATAGATTTCGTTGTTATATTTGTTGCTATTATTTTACTGGGGCCAAGTGAAAAATCTACGAATAGTTAACAGCATTTTGATATGACAATTTCGTTAACTGAAATTCTTCTGGTCTACAAGAAAGACCGCAGATATCGTGGACAAACCAGGCCGTGTATGGAAAGCCATAAACTAACTTGAAATAATGGTTATGATCTGGCATTAAGTGACAGCCGTCGTCTGCGAATAAAACCCTGGATCTGCATACCGTATTCACTCGACAAACTGACAAATAATAAAGATACCAACACATGTGCATGCATTCATGTTTTCAATGATACCGGCAATACATCATAATGAGTCTATTGACAAATCTCTATCACTAAGCAGTTTTATAACAAAACGATCAGAAACGCCATTCAGTAGCTGCCCGTCAACCATAATAAATTGCCCTTTCAGAATACAATGTTCGTGATGTATCGCAGTTATACTTCGACTTTTATTGTTGATATAAGGTTCATAAACATAATATGACGTTCACAAAGCCCCTAACCTCGTGTTGAAGGGAACTGGACACCATAGAAATGTTGCCAGCTGAGATCCTGCAAGCTGCGTTCGTATTATGCAAACGCTACTAGGCGATATAAGCATACATGTAGGCCATGTGTTCGTCCTCCTGGAATATTACCATCATGATCCCGGAAGGAGTAGTTCACTGTGTCCCCAAGAATTGTCGTCACTTGTCGTAAAAATAAGATGAAATCAACTCTTTTTCATGAATCCCTGGAAGTTTTTTTAAGAAATTTTCTAAAAATAATTTATTTACCATCTGGATATTCGGAGACTTTCTTCTAAGGCGTGGACTAGGGGTGACAGCAAACTATGACCATCATCCACTCGTCACCAAGCTGGCACTCAGCTTCGCTGAAGTCTATTTAATAATTTCATACATAACGTCTTGGCAATGGCGTATTTGAATCATCCTTAGTCATGGTTCGCCTGACAAATCGAGTCATGATAGAGCGCGTATGCGTCAGAACGAGACAGCCGTTAAATTAATAGGCTCTCCGAATAACATACGCACAGAGCTCGCTCTCGAGATAAGGGATAAGAAGTATACGGACATGCAAGTTAAAGGGGGAAACGTATTTGCGACAGATTCTGATATGATATCCTGGAGATCCACAGGAAGTGTTAGCACTGATTGTAGCTTCGTGCAAAATGTTATTTGAGCCGGTGCTAGGGGCAGTTTGGTCATATCATCCAAGTTGCCACATGAACAGGTACAATAAAAGCGTACCTGAGATACAACACATATCACGAATCGTTAGATTCTTGGTATGTGCTTTAGAATAGGTTAACCGGAAGACTATACTGTGAAGTCATGTGACTCTGTCAGTATGTCGGCACCTCTTCCACTTCCTTTATATGTATTGTAATTTCTTGTTTACTTAGGGAATCCAGCAGTCGACATAACACCGACTGAATTAACAGTTGTTGAGGGGGGAAGCGCAACGTTTCAGTGTGAATTTTATCCGAAACCTTGGGGTAGCATACAGAAGACAAAATGGCTATTTGAAGGATACTCACTTGGGAATAGAACCTCCACAATTTTTGACCACAGGTTAGGATTATAATTATTATTATTATTATTATTATTATAAATGCATAATGTTTAATCGCCAAGATATCTTTATTTTGCTCCAGTACATCTTCCTGAGCGAATGTTCAAGCCGTCGTTCAAATTTATATTCGGACAATGAAAATTAATTGTTTCGTATTTCAGGTCATTACGTCTTACTCAGCTAATCGAAGCTCAATCCGGCGACTACACATGTCTTGGTGAGGACGAAGAGGGGTTCGTTTACAAGGCAGTGGCCCGTTTGGTTGTCCAAGGAAAACGAACAGAGGAAGGTATTTTTAAAATAGTACGGTATACATTTTATTATTAGATGATCAGAATGGGCGACGTGTTGTTGAAAAAGACTTCGTGTTTTGGCCGGAAGCCGATGCAGCAAAATGGTCATCCCGTCTGTCCCACAATCTGACCAATTTCTGACCATTCAGCATGGAAGCGTAGAATATGTGACTCAGCCCTGTGTTGGCAGGCCCAAAATGTCTATGATGTTCTATGGATCCGGTGGCGCATTTTCGGCAATCTGAAATCCCATGGTATATAAAGAAAGAAAATTAAATGCGAAGCAGGAGCCATTCTGAGCAGTGATAAAAATTATTATAACAGTAGATAAGAAAACGCGTTTTCAGCGTGAGATGCATGCATGTAATCTTTCACGTCAAGATCATTGCTCATCGTACATGTTGCAGTGTAAAATAAATGGCCTTGACATCACGGGAGGGTGAAGTCAAGGAGTTATATACATGACATCTATTAATAGCTCTAATTATATCCGATGGCCCTGCTTGATCCTGTGAATAGAATTGGCGATTTCAAACAACGCCATGTATTACAACAACTAATAAACCATCATACTTAGGTATATGCCTAACTGAAAATTTTAATGCTACCCGGTCTGCGCAAGGTTTGACTAGGGTTGAAGAAGTCAAATCAAACAGGAAAAGAGACATTTATACCGTTATACTCAGTGATATACAAAACAATATTAAGAGTAACACAATATTACAGCAAATAGAACTGATATATTACTAACGGAGATGTCGCATACCATACATGTACGTCCACCACATTAATGTATTGTGTCACTCCGAGATTACAAATCTAACTCCCATTAATAGTGTCACTGTTGCAAAAATTCTCTGTCAAATGTTTATGAACTTGCAAATATACATAATGGTCTTCAAAGACCTTCATGATAAAGGAATTTAGATGGTTCCCACTAGACGGATAAATTGCATTATTCCAATTTTAGGGACTATTCCGCACACGTTTCGCTATGAGCTTTAACTTGTAACAAACGATTTGTTTGCCTTCGGATATAAAACATCGGAAAATTAAATTGCAATAATGTCAGGTCAACGTTACCTCAACGTAAAAGAATGACTGAACTGTACCCTAAAATAAAAGATTTTAAATCTCCACCAGAAATTGGAAACAAACTGCATTTAATTTGGCTGCTCATATGACATCACCTTCTTGGAATGTAGTTTGGATCGATTATAATGCTGATTTTCAGGATTTTTATCCATTTCTCTCTCCAAAATTTCTTGCGATAGAAAAACATTATTTCAGAAAATATTGACCAGTTTCGTAGACTTAAACAAAGAAATGTGAAGGCAAATTTCTCAAGATCCTTCTCGGGTGGTATTTTAATATGACTGATCATTTGCGACAAGCAATCTGTACAATGACCTAAATGACCTAAGTATGATAAGGTTCATGAAAGTTTCGGTTGAAACTTCCATTTCAATCCTGGCCTACATGTAAATAAAGGTGAAAAAGATAAATGTTGTCTCCTGCCCTAGGGCAAACAGATTTAAATGTGACGGGACTGTGACGTCGGGAATCTATCTAATCTGCGTGGATAGCTTTTTTCTTTAGCTTGGTCTATGCATTATGGACATTTGGGGGGGGGGATTTGGCTTAATGTCACACTCAAGGTTGTTTCACTCATATGGTGACCGTCAGTTTGGTTGGTAGAGGAAGCCGGAGTACCCGGAGAGAACCACCGCCCGTCGGCGAGTAACTGACAAACTTTCAGACATGGACCAACTGGGCTCGAACCCGTGATGGTTCAGCGGTGTGAGGCTAGCGGTCACCAGCCAAGCGCCTTAGACCATTCGGCTACCGAGGGCCCCTACGGACATTTGGAAACTCTTAGACGACGACCACTGCTGAATGAATGACGGTTCTGACGCATTCATTAACTTGGTATATATTTTGATATCTGCCATGGTCACTTTTTCCTTACACCAACTATCTTGCCGGATAATCTGCACGACTGGTGGTCCAAACAAACTATTAAGCTGTTCTTATAGAATTATGTTCTATCTCAAGTATCAAGGCCACCACATTCGGTGAATGACACCTATCATTATTTGACAGGAACTGTCCGTAAATATCAACCATCAGACACTGGTGGATTGGTGAAATATGTAAGAGATGGTGAAAATTAACGACGTCTGTCCAGTTAAAAACAACCTTATAATTTCAAAGGAAAGCCTCCCTCGGCACCTCACATTCAGACGGGAATACAGAGAATTCTAAAACATAGTCTTGATATCTCAACCGAATAGATGATTTTATAACATAGTCTTGCTATCCCAATCATGCATTTATTGCAACTGTTCATGTGGAAACTCTGAAGTAACATGTAGACCAGTGGCAATGCAGGGAAACTGTTTTAATCCGATGCCTATCAGATGTTAACTGTTTGTACGGTCAACTGTCCCTCTGTTGATGGGACAAAACAGGCCTGTTGATAGTAACCGGACATTTTCTTTTCTATAAATGTAAGGCACCGACACCGATAGAACCCCACATTCAGTAGATAGCTTTCGTCCAAATAGTGTTTTACTACTTTATGATTATGAATATCAAAGATCACGTAAGTCAGTGGAGAATCTGTAATGTAGGCTGAGACTAAATTTAGTATTCAAAAGATTCGGTTGACATTGAGTAAATAGCCGTCGTCCAAACTGCGTTCTGCAGAAGTACAATTGTTTCCAGGATAAGACAACTGTGAACGTTAATGGAGATCCCACACTCAAAAGCTGGTAATCGTCGAAGTTGTGTTTTTTCATGTTATATGTTTATCTATGATTGATCATATGAAGTTAATGAAGAATGAACATGATGAACGCTCGATATAAATGAATTTAAGCGTCAGATCAGACATTCAGGAGCTAGCCGTCGTCCAATTTGTGTTTCCTGTGTTAAAGATATATATATATGATAGACTATATGAAGTTGATATAGAATGAACATGCTTGCTTAGGGTGTATGTAGAATGCTCCAGAAAGCATCAAATCCGACATTCAGTAACTAGCCATCGTCCGAATTGTGTTCCTCGATGTAATGAGCGAATATATACAATTGTATGGAGTCATGAAGGCTGTAGGTGATATACTCAAGATAACCAAATACTAGCATCAGATCCAGCTTTCAGTAGGTAGCCATCCTTCATGACGAATAGCGGGTGCAGCAGGCAATTTCACATCTATTGAACCTTGTGCTCTCACGAATATTCGGTCAGTCAACCCTGCAGGTTCAGAAATTGGTCAGTTTAAGGTACAAAGGTGACGAAATACTTGAATAGCTTGGGCTACCGGCCGAGTTTATGTAGTTTATATGCTTTATATTTGGAACAAAAATGTGTAACATGTATCCAAATAATAACGTTGGTCTTCGACGTTTCCGTTTTTCCAGCAGCTACAGATTCAACCTTTGTTACATTGTTTGCTGTGAGCGCCGTTTTGTTGTGCATCTTACTTGGAGCATTCATCGTCTCCATCGTGATATTATACCGATGGAGAAAGAAAAAGATTGGCTTGCAGATGGACCAACAAGGGAAACCTAGGTTGAAACAGGAAAATGACTATCTAGAAATGGTGAGTTTATAATAAGCGGTTATAGGGTTACCTAAAATATATTGCTGTAACTCGTTTAAGTCCACTTCATTACTGTAGTGCTTGCCGTCACGAATTCAGTACCGGTAATTCATTTTTTCACATATGAGAGAGAAGGGGCTGGTGATATATCAGTATTTACAATTAGATAAGCACTACTTTCGCGACGAAGATTGAATATAGCGTTCCGCTCTTAATGTTCTCAATTTTGCGAACTATATGGTGATTCACTCAAAGATAGTCACCAACTACATGTATGTGTATCGCGTCTATCATATTGGAGGGCGTTTTCATGTCCCTTCTGTGATAATAGTTTACTAATTACTGTTGAATCAATGCTTGAACTAAATATTTATGATGTAACGTCCATACAAACCTATATTTCTTCTGTCAACAGGGTCTCGAAGATGATCAATGTCTTTCTGATCAAGAAGTACGATTCAACCTCGTCTTTCCTGAATGGAAATTATCAAAAGATCAAATTAGTAAAGGTGAGCCAGCCTGTTCAACATTAAACCCCGGCGCAGACGGAATTCTGTTTAAGTGTGCATCGCCCTTACATTTTTTGCGTTGCGCTTCTCTCTTGCAGGAAACAAGCCTATGTTTTTGTATACTATGATTGTCTTTTTGAATTTGGTGCTAATACTGTTATATGGAAAATGGAATAGGTCTTTGGATTATGGACGCGGATATTCTCTAATGGACGACGACTGGATTATGAATGACGGATTAGACGCTTGTAATTCTGTTTCATTTAGTTTGCGGTGATCGATTCGTTTTTTCTTTCAGTTGATCGCTTGGTTTTCAGCTTCGAATGCGTTTAGTTTAAGATTCTGCTGGCGTTTCGGTTTGATTTCGGTATCGTTTCATTTGTATTATAGTTTCGGCTCAACTGCTGGCCGTGATTTGGCCTTGTTCCGTTTCGGTTAGCTTTGCGTTGCGTATTGCGTTTCGGTTACCGGTTAGTTTTCCGCTTTTTGTTGATTCGTTAATCGTTTCGGTTATAGTTTAGTTTGCGTTTCGTTTTATTTATAGCATTGTTCAGATGGGTTCGGTTTTCGATTCTATTCGTTTCGTTAGCGTATACAAAAAAAACGTCGACCAACGAAAACGCTAGAATACGATGCACAGCTTACTGGAATTCCCTTTCTACCAGAATGAGATACTTTTTGAATTTCCTCTTATCCTTGGTGCCATTATAACCATTATTGGTAGGATGAATTTTGTGGAATAACAGATATCACTCCGAATGTCTGATTAAATTTGGGATTAGTAACTGCCATGGTCGACAAATACTAATAGCAACTCCTACAAAATCGTGTATACCGTAGATGGTTTGGCAATGGCGATAACAACAACGTTTAGATGAAATATATTGTATGTGGAATGCCTCGATACAGTTTGAGATCCATAACGCCATGTTGTATATTTGTACAGGTGGACAGATTGGAAGTGGGGAATTCTGTGACGTATTTACAGCAGAGCTAAGATGGCCAGGGCTTCAAATAAACGTGGCTGTGAAAATACCAAAAGGTTTATTAATTGATCATTAGCGTCTTTGCATCCGATTTTCTGATTTATTATTAAGTTGCAATCGACTGCGACAATATAAGCGAGGTCAGATCACGCAGTATGCTTGGTTATTCCTGTATTATGTGACTCACCAATTTTTTCCCGACATGTGGGTTCCACAATTAATATAGATCCTGCATTGGGATTGCAACCCTCAATCGCAAAAAAACACTTCAACATTCACAAGATTCATCGTGTCCAATATTGGAAGGACCCATATGCACGTGGCATTTTGATAGGAATTATACTTTAGTGTCACTTCGTTAACCGTATTCCCAGTGACCTCCGGTAATTAACAGATCAGTGCACCACTCAAAGGCAGCGAGAACATACTCGGGAACTTACGATTATTGACGCATATTTTTATTTGCGTACGACTGCTGAATACTGAACGTCGGATCTGACGCCTAGACTTTCGCAATACAGGCAAGCTCTGTCAGCTACCATTTAGATTACCAGTCATTTATCAAAAGCTCTGTCAGCTACCATTTAGATTACCAGTCATTTATCAAAAGCTCTGTCAGCTACCATTTAGATTATCAGTCATTTATCAAAAGCTCTGTCAGCTACCATTTAGATTACCAGTCATTTATCAAAAGCTCCGTCAGCTACCATTTAGAAATACCAGTCATTTATCCAAACGGTCATTGAAGCGTGTTTTGATCTTGACTTTGGTTGATTGGCGTGGTCGATTTGACCTTTTACGGTATTCATAAGTTTTCCCACTAGTCCATGGGATTATAAAATCATGATATGCACTTATCAGTAAAATTGTCCGTCGAAACATCTCACATCTGTCATAAGTCCCTTCATGAGTACCCTCGTGTGTCCCTTCATGAGTACCCTCAGAGCTTTTTATATCATAAATCTAGTTGTCTTATTACGTGGTTTGATTACAGATTCAGACGATACAAATTCAATACGCGACCTTACGTTTGAGTTCCTTGCCTTGTCCGATGTCTGTCCACACCCAAACATAGTCCAGCTACTGGGACTTTACATACAGAACTCCGATATTGGTGCAGGTAAACAGTCATTTTTGATGTAATAGGCAGCAGTACCACCGAGAGATGCATATTGTTTCCAACATTTCATTTAGGAAAGACTTCAATAGGAGCAGCAAGATGCTAAATATCTCTGTCCTCTTCGTCATTGTGGAATAAATACCACAATATACATTCTATACAAGTCTGTTTTGTGCTAAAACGGTTAGCTTAAAAGAAACAGATGTTATCTTATTGGTTTTAATGTCGATACTTGAAGAAAATATCCGGTACCCTGGTAGCAGCTTTGGTAATGCATTTTATATTGAACGGAGGCATTATCTAGGCAGCTGCTCTCCTGAAAGAAACGAACTTGATTTCATTTATAATTATTTGAATTTTTGTTCCAATAGCTATTAATGAATTAAATCATTTCATTATGGATACTTGTTGTCATAGACCACCAATGTCTACTGAATGTCGAAACCCAAATGGAAATTAAAAGCTCTAGGGGAGACGTATGCTGTTGCCATATATTGTTATATTTTATTCTGAGAAAGTATTGTATTTCATGAAAATATTGCTGCTGGTTGCTGAGACATTGCATATCGAAGATGTTTGTCTGGTACAACTGCGGTACGCGAATGAGCTTAATGATGTCATGCAGTGAACTAGAGATAATTAGATAACAAATAAATTTTTAAAATGCATAGGATTCTCAATGTTTGCATTCCATTTGCAGTACTTTTACAGGTTATTGGACATAATTTTTGCCACTTGGTTATCAATAGTTCGGAAAGATTGTTACCATAGCAACTGGTAATCAGATGTTTTATTCTGAAAACTTATGAATTTTAATCACATAGACCTTTATCACCGCATATTCAGTAATTAACATTTCATAATGAAATCGATGCAAAATAATCAGCTGTGATGAAATCTCCATATACATCAGAGCATATAATCCAATATTGAGTTCAGTCCATTGACATGCTAGAGAACTAAATAACGAAAGACGAGAGGGAGAAGTTGGAGAAGAAAAATAGAGCTTCGCCATCTATAGCGGCCGTAGTCTAAACATTAGCATGCTGTATTCTTTGTTACCAAAGTATGGATTAATATAACCCGAGCAAGAGTGTGTTGTATTAAGTAGACATAGTCCAGCCGTTAAGCACCGTATTTGCGGTGAATTGTGTTTTTTTGCGTTAAAAGCATGAAATTTGGCACAGTTATACTTTGAACCATGACGAACAAACTCAGATGTTCGTTGTGGGTTTCGCGGGAGGGGGATAAATAGATTGGCCTATTCTTTCCCTTCGCTTTTGTTCCGAATATTTTCGTTACATTTGAGGCTATAGTGGTGAGAATACACCACACTGTAAGTTTGGCCAAGCTTTACCAGAAAATATTTTTAAATACAACATGGTCTCCCAAATGACGTCATAGTGACTTAATGTTCAAAGAAGCCATTTTCGGCCTATTTTTATTCCAAATTTTCAATTTAATTTAGAATTTCCGTACACAAAAATGATCAGTAAAATACGGAAATATTAGTTCTAGGGAAATAAAGTGCGTCTATGTATTTTAGGCAAGAAAACTGCGAATAATGGATTGAAAAGTTCAAAAACGTCACATTCGGATCACAACTTACGTCCAGCTACAGTAAAAACATTGTAGAATAGGGATGATGCCCCCACCCCTCCTGGGTAAATAGGTTGATCACTTTTAAAACTCTCTGCATCGCCCAGCATAAAGTGTGGTTTCGAAATTCAAAACATAAACTTCGCCAAGATGACAATTTAGAAAGATGGCCATACTGATTATTAGCCGAGTGTGCTTTCGTATAGTTTGTCAAATGAAGATATTTGTATGAATACAAAACTTCATACCGAGGACAGGCCGCCAATCTAGGACATCCTTGGTTGACATTTCATCGGAAAGGGTCTAACAGAGCACAGTGAAATCTCTCGATGTCGACGTATTCATGGTTTAACCACATTCTCGTTTGATCAGTTGATATTCATCAAACAGCATTCAGAATGAAAGTACTTAAAAGTACTGTAAGTTAAATTTATGGTCAAATGTGTAATTATGGCAAATATGCAATTATGTAGATAATGGCGTGAGTGAGTTTGACCAGGTTAAGCCGTGGCAGCTCGAAACAAAACAGATGTGCTGTGAAAAAGAAACATTCAATTATTAGAAGACGCCAGTAGTATAGGAACGAAACGAAGCATCTTCAAGAATTTATGCCATATATAAATAACACCTCACGAAATAAAGAACGCGTCAAACAATGTATAGATCCGAGAACAATAACAAACCAAAGTCTGGAACTGAAGAGACAAGACCAACAGACGAGCATACCGACATATGTACATCAAAATCAAGAGGATGCTCATTTGTTGTGCAAAAAAAAAATGAAATATCTGCTCACCATCCATATTCCTGATCTAGAGAAACGTCGACAATATATTCCGTCTTTACACTACAAATACTTAAAGATGTAATCAGCCTCAAATCTGGGCTGAAATCAATGTCTCTTAAACTTAGCGAAAGTGACATGTTACAACAGGTACAAAATGAAACACATTTGACCACAAAAAAACTAAACTTGTTTCTACCATTCACGAGAAAATAGAAGGAAATGATCTTTAAAAATAAACAGCATGGCATGTCGTTTATTTTTCCACGGCCGTGTCAACAAGCGTATACACGTATGGTGCATTCTACCAACGTATGCCGTGCGACATTACCGAACCGTAGGCAGGAGCCATGACGTTATCCCATAGCTGCAGCTGTGCAACATTCAAATTCGTGAGCGTCGCTACGTCACTAGCCCTCATACGTCACGCAGTGACGTCATTTTCCTCTCCGCGTACAACACACACTCAATGACGAGACAGAAAAGCCGTCGAAGCGGGCAGAGTTACAAATTTCCCTGACAAGATATTCTTGCATTCATTGTATATGACGATCCCACTATCATCAAATATAATACATATGATGCTTTGGTAATCTTCCCTGCCGAAAAAACGCACAGGGGAGAGTTTAAAAAATCCATCCATTTTGAGGCTGATTACATCTTTAACTTCTCCACATAATGCAAATTGATGCACGCGCGGTGGACCTTCATTGCAAGTGAACATAAGTTAATTTGAAATTGATAATATGCAAATGTTTATATATTCCGCCTAATTTTCAGGCAATTGTGATACTATTTTTTTCTCTGAAATTAGTAGGATTCTTCCTTCGAACAAAATCCATATTATCGGGATTGATAATCTGTCCCTGACAAGAAATTTAGCGTTACTGATTGACAAATTAAAAGATACCTGTGAAAAACCCTCAAAGACATTTCAAAAGGGGTGGGGGGAGATATCATCACAAACACACGCCTTCCCTGATTACACCAACCCGACTTATAAGTACTTTCATTCCGAATGATCGATGTTTGGTGAATACCAACCGATCCTAGAATGACGCTAAACCATGAATCCATCGACATTGGGCTCTTCCACTGTTTCCTATCATAAAATTTGCGAAGAAATATCAACCAAGAATGTCCTCGACTGGCGGTCTGTCCTCAGTCTTAAGATTTATACTATATACAAAAATCCTCATTCGACACATTATACAAACACACACTCTCTTCCTCTGCATTTCCAGTATGTCTCTTGAAGGCGGTTAATAATCAGTATAGTAATCTTTATAAATTATCATCTTTGCAAAATTTTATGTTCTGAAGTTCGAAGGCTGAATAATGCATGGGTCTTATCAAGGTGATCAAGTTATTCATCCAGGACGGGTGAGGGCATCTTGCCTTTCCGTCCACCATTTTTATTTTTTCATTCTAGCGCGGAAACGAAAATGATGAGAAACCTGAAACTATCCGAGTTTCTCCGAATCCCTTAGGGATCATATTAAGACTATTTGCATGATCTTTAATCCCAAGGATCATGGTCAAATCCAAGATGGCGGATATTATTTGTCTTTTAAAAGTGGCTTTTTTAACTTTTCAATCCAATGTTCTCAATCGAAACGTGTCTAGATATAGATCGAGAATTGCTTCTGGGAGCATGACGTCAGTGTGACGTCATTTGGACGGCCATAACCCAATAAAAGCGAAGGGAAAGATAAGGGCAATATTTTGTGGGGATAATTTCAGATGGCTCCACATCTGAGTTTGTTCACCGTGGTTCAAAGTTTAACTGTGCCAAATTTCATGTTTTTAACACAAAATGTACATTTGTTTTGCTCAACGGTTGGACTAACAGTATTGCATGGGTCTATACTTTAGAAGAGATGGTCCATAAATCACTTTCTGTCGTGAAATATATAAATTTTCACAACACGATTTGTATTCTCATCCCTCTATACATAAGAATAAACTGCTATCAATGTTATTTATCTCCATCGCAGAGAGACGTTGCTTGGTGTTGGAGTATATGGCTGGAGGCAATCTCTTGTCTTGGCTACACACACAGAGACAAAATCTTCCTCTCCTTCAGTCTGATCGCTTGGGTAATATTATTGTGGACATTCTGGCTGGGATGCTTCAACTGTCCAAGTACAAGGTATGGGTTGTCCTATTCACATACGCAAATACCTGCATGTACATTATAAATTAATGCAACGCTAGCACAAATAACTTGTGAGGCAGCAGCTGTCAAATTTGTTGGAATGATAAAAAGATATTTTCAACCAGCGGTAATCCAAAGCTTTCACTCAATCAATAGACTTCCACGTCAGTATTACCGTTGATGGCAAGATCCAATGTTAAATATTAACAATTCGAATTTTCGGTTGAACAGGTCAGAAAAAACTTCCTCTATAGAGAAAGAGACATACAAGATGTACTTTTATTCAACATATTGCCCATTGATCAATCTTGGATATATTGTCGGCGATCGCAGCACCGATCAACGCAAAACATGCATACTTAGCCATTCCAGTTGTTTATGGAGAATATACTCCGTAAAATAATATGGCCGCCATTCAGCAATCGAAATTGTCATATCTTTTTACTATCAGATTTGAATGGCGGGAATGGTTCAATAATATAAGGATAGCAAGCCTCAGATCCGACATCCAATATTCAGCCGTCATCCATAAAATAACTTCCCCCGAGTCAATAATCGAAAGATTATTTCGTATGACAGTTAGCATCATTAATAATAAAAACACAGGTTTGTTTCGGTGAAAAGTTTTCAGTGATGCCAGTAAGACTTGATGACGTTCCATGCAAATCTCATCACTGACCATTATTCTTTATCTATATAAATTCCATGTCATTGGCAGTATGTATATATCTCAGTCACGCTTTGATTTTGACTGAACATCTGCACACTATGGACAAATATTATTCAAACGGTCTCTAGTCTCCGGTTAAGCGAAATTAGACACAGGTTACGAAACGCAGCCATCAGTTATAGAGGTTTCCGAAGAATATCTCCATCAAAGAAAAACGTCTATATACGATAACATAATTCATAGGTTTGATGTATGCCGATTCTGAGTATTTGCTTATTGACGCTACCTGATGCTTCCCATAAATTATGGGAAGCATATTATAGCCGAGCTGGTGTCCATACTTGCCAATTGCGTGGAGGTGGGGGGAGTTGATTTAATGTCACACTCAATAATATTTCGCTCAGATGGTGACAACCAGTTTTAATGATGGAGGAAGCCGGAGAGAACCACACCCCGTCAGCATCCAATTGTTTAGAACCCGGTATTGCCAATTTGCTTTCCGTTCTGGGTGTAATTGCATAACCCATTTTTCACTATTAGTTCAAATAGTCTGTCAAAATAGAATGGTCCATTATCCGTGAGAGACTTGGAGTCTTTTTCTTGATTTTTCTTCTAAATCCGTGTATTCTCTCCATCGTGCCATATAAAATACCATTTGTTGTGTTTCGACTTTCTCTACCCCAGGTGATTCACAGAGACCTATCTGCCAGAAACATCCTGCTAACAGCAGACCTGACGGCTAAAATTAGCGACTTTGGCTTGGCACGCGAAACATACACTACAGGAGCCTATCGCCTAAATCTACATTCAGAACAGGTACTTAATTAAAATGATAGGTTGATATCGTGACGCACGTACACACGAGTTGAAGAAAAGATAAAATACGTTTGGATAATCATGTTGTATTTGTTAGCTTTAGATAAGTTCATTATCAGTCATTTTGATTTACCAAATATGCAATCTATCTATTATGTTATTCACAAGACTTTCATACATTCATACAGTTTCCGATTAGTTTGTCGTTAATTACATTGAAGGGTAGTTTGAACAGGTTTGGCAAATTATGGATATGTTCCCTTGATGTGGTCTTACAAATGCGTTTTCTCTCATTACAGCGTCTACCGTGGCTGTGGATGGCACCAGAAACCCTGTCGGATGGCGAATATTCGCAAAAATCAGACATGTAAGTTAAACAAGAGAGAAATTTCAATATAGAAGAGTCATAGCAAATAGAACATTTTTTTTCTTTTTGGCGGTCCTATGATTCAATATATGGACACGAGAGGCATCTACTGACAGATCCTTTATGAAATTCTCGTCTCGCATGTGTTGCCCCCTGTACGTTTTGACCGTTTATAATATTGATATACCAAATCACAAATGAATATTGCAGATGATCACACTCAATCGTGCAAGCGTCAAATATCCATGTTGATTCATATGTAACGCTATAATCATTTATTCCATTTCGTTATGTTATGCATTGTTTTGCAGGTGGTCTTTCGGTGTCCTATTGTGGGAAGCTGTCACATTAGGTAAGAGTATTTATCAAATTCACCTGAGTGTGGCATTAACAGCTTATCTGGGATATTCATCAGAGTATATTATCTCTATATTGACTTCATACTGTGGTGATGTCATCAATACTATATGACATTAGAGTTTGAAGTACCAGTAGTAGAAACGAGAGGGTATTTTTCCTGAAAATGAGTTGTTGAAATAATAATTGACCAAAAATTGGACACCCGGTGGCGATTTTCAAGACATACAATCGGTGCTTCCACGTCAGTAATTGTGGATAGCCTGTACATCACATCAGACGACGCATGCGAAATCCATGCTAGGAACCCAAGGAAGTAAATCGACTGTTTTAGTACATTTCGGCTTGGAAGTTTCGGCTGAGGTTGATGAACGACACATTTACGTACAGTTTGCAAACCAAATCCACTCTCTTGTTATAATTTAGAGCAAGATAAATTGTGAGTGAACTTGTGCTCTAGACCTGCCTTGCTTATTAAGAATACAAAGTACATGTTACATGTGAGCAAAGAATAGCATCCTACTTTGTTTTTGTTAAGGAGCTGTTCCATATCCCGGAGTATCAACTGTAGATCTACTGGAATTTTTGCAGAGTGGAAACAGGATGTTAAAACCAAAGATCCCCTTAATGTGCTCAGAGGTACGTTTCTATTGGTCTAAGACAAATGATGAAATTGTGCCATTATAGTGTATTGTTCAGTTTTCCATGTAATGGAAAATCGAGATATAAAGAAATAATAGGACCTACTGGTTAATATTGATTTGAAGTGGGCTATCGGTTACGGAACAAAGCACAGAGATATTAAAATGAGTAACAGATACTTTCTTAGCTATGGAATCCTCTATACTATCCATATTCAATTGACCGTTCCTTTATGGATTAGCGAGAGAGAACAGTTGTTCATGACGCGTTGTACTAGAGAAAAGCTACAGGATCTAAAACACACTCACACGTCGGAAAAATAGATGCACGGGTGGTAAATACTAGAGGATATTCCGCAAGTAGAGCGAGAAAGGATGGGAGCACAATACAACATAAAAATATATTTCAGTGAAGCATTCAATGAAATCACAAAATGAACCGTAATGAATTTACAGTGATAACAATTTTTGTCACCAGTCATATAACAAATATAATTTTAGTTAAAAAAATATCATATAGAATAAATAAATGGACTGTTCCAGTTGGTTGATCAAATGATTACGTATGTACCCGACATGGAACCTCATAGTTTTCTATATAACACACAGGCCTGGTTCGATATCATAGAGAAGTGCTGGGATGAAGAGCCATGTCGTCGACCGGAAATACCAGAAATCTCCGAATGTTTTGTGAAATGGCAGCAAGACTTAACGGTGACTATTCCAATTCATTATTTATTTGCAACACGAGAGAAATTATATTCACCTACAGGAAGTTAAACAATAAATGAAAGCGTTACTTTCGTATCGGCTTATTGTGGGATGATGTGTATGTTTAAGCCAACTGATCCGAAAATTTCTAGCGTGCGTACTCTCCTAATTAATTATATTGAGAATCCAATCTGATAGATTGGATATTGTCCCTAATTCCAAATTATCCAGATTGATATTTTAACCTTTGAAGCGAGTAGAAATATTTTCAATCTATTAGATTGAAAAATAACGCAATGAATCTATTGTAGATAACACAGATCAATACAGCAGATTGAAAATGCAATACTGAAAGATATAGATCGATTTTCAATCGGAAAAGCTTGATCACCAATTCAAATCTGGTCTTTGACTGGAGCTATCACAGATAAAATGGATTTTTTAAGAAAATCTTTCGAAAATGTTAGCAAGAAAAATCTTAAATAAAAATTTAGAACTATGTTTTAAAATATAATTTTTTTTGTAGAAATAATTAATATTTTCTTGTATATTCAGAAGGCGTAATTGGTGTACATGTAATATTTTTACTATCCAATAAAACTACCCCGAAATGGCCTGCGATGACAGTTCCATGCATATGGTAATTCTGAAATCTTCAAAATATTTTCACACTGAAAATGTTTAATTTTTCTTCTTTTAGGAGAAATAATCTATCCATTGGTAAGAAAAACTTTAAGCCTTGTTTAAAGTGATCGTAAACCCTCAAATAACGTTTCTATCAAATGAAAGACAATTGCAAACAGTGTGGAAAAATATTTATTGTAATTTTTTATGATTTTATTACACAGAGTAAACTGCAAATAAAGCTTGGTTTTCTATGGTGGTCTGTTGCAATCATATCTAGGTCCAGTGACGTCACACTGCCTTAATACATATATTTCAAACGTTGTATGCACTTTTCAATGCTTGATTTGAGCTTAAGGTGTGTATACTTTGAGTTTCAACACAGACTCACTGTTCCAATCATGATTGTGCATGTTTCACCAAAATCTGGGAGATGGTAACTCATAAGTGACAAGTCAATTTGAATCTTCCATTTAATTTCCCCCGATTTTAGTGAAACATACACATTGGAACAGTGAGTCTGTGTTGAAACTCAAAAAATACACACCTTAAACTTGAATCCAGCATTGGAAAGTGCATATACAGTTTGAAATATATGTATTAAGGCAGTGTGACGTCACTGGACCTAGATATGATTGCAACAGATCACAATAGAATACCATGCTTTATTTGCAGTTTTCTCTGTGTAATAAAATCGTAAAAAATTACAATAAATATTTTCCGACACTGTTCGCAATGGTCTTTCATTTGATGGAAACTTTACTTGAGGGTTTACGATTACTTTAAGTAAAATTTGTTTACCCAATGGACAGATTAGTTTTCATAAAACTAGGAAAGAACATTTTATGTTCTAAAATCAGTGGATCTTTATTTAATATTAAAAGAATACATGGGCGCTATCAGCACAATCAAATTAGGGGTAATTATGTTAGGTATGAAAGAATATGTTTTTGCTTGTGTCTCTAGATTTATTGTCTAAAAACTAATTGTTTTGGCATTTTTTACAGTAGTAATGTTCCTATCTATTGCAATACTTTCTTATAATATGTACTATAACCCCAAACGCTCAACCACCCCTCAATCTTCGGGTGTAAGGATTAATAAATGAAGAAACCTTAAGCCTAGAAGCTGCACTACCAAGCTTCTTCCAGCACTGTTGACGAGGGCCTTTCAGAACGTAAAAGCATTATGGGAAAATTATTGAGCCATTTCTTCTAAAAATTCTGGCATTGAATGTATGTGGATATTGGAAAGTCAGAATGTTTTACGGAAGAACTTGGTGCTAAATGCCACATACCGTACAGCCATGTGTCCACATGGGACTTCTCGACTCTCTATAGTACAATCCCTCATCAGGACCTTATTGACCGTCCAAGTTTATTAATAATATCTGTGTTCAAGAAAAATGATCGTAGATATATTAATGTCAGAAGCCATAGAGCATTCTTTAGCTCTACTACATACAAGAGATATCATTCATGGCATGTTTCTTTGTTTTCATAGTTGTTTGAATTTCTCTATAAAAAACATTGATTTGAAATTTGGGAACACAATATATCAATAGCATATAGGTATTTCAATGGGTACTAATTGTGCACCCCTGTTGGCTGACCTACATCTGTTATCTTATGAATACGCAGGCGCCTTCCAAAACCGATTAAGTCAACGCCCGTTCCTTCTCATTCACCAAACGCTACATAGGCGATCTTCTCGCTGTGGATAATCGCTATATAAATGACACAGTGAAGGATATATATCCACCCTTACTATTACTACAGATAGCCGTACCGGCACATCATACTTAGCCCTATATCTCTATAAAAATGAAGCGGGCCTTCTCTCTCATCGACTTTATGACAAAATAGATTATTACAATTTCGACATCGTAAACTCTCCCATTCTGTACAGTAATATTCCAGTGCGACTTGCATATAGCGTATTTATATCTCGCCAAGTAGCATTTGCTACATCCTGTGTTAAATGGGATGATTTTACTCAACGTCACAAAGCATTATTGCAGAAACTTATCAAACAGAGCAATACCACCAAGCGCCTCCACTCAAAGTTTCTGAATTCGGCGATACATATCGCATGCTGATAGCAAAATAAAAGCGTAGCATGCAAGATATATGGTGTTATGTTTCGTAACTTGTGTCTAATTCCGCTTAACCCGGGGTTAGGGTTAGTATAAACCCATGTACTTCAAGATCCTCATGGTGCTCATAGAAACAGTCACAATCAGAGCGTGACTGAGATACATCATTCTCTAGATGACTTTATGACGAATACCATATGAACTGAGAATACTGATCAGCGATAAGGATTTGATATTTTTGAAACATCATGATGTCTTGTCGGCATCATTGAAAACTGTTGACCGCTTCTCTCTTCCAGGAAACTAGCATATCAGTATGTATACACTATGATTGTCTTTTTGAATTTGGTGCTAATGCTGTTATGTGGAATATGGAATAGGTATTTGGATTATAGACGCGGATATTCTTTAACGGACGACCACTGCATTATGAATGACCGACCAGATGCTTGTAATTACGTTTAATCACGCCACAGAACATATGAAGTGTTTTGATAATGCTGTCAACACGGCTTCTTCTTTTCATAGAATTTTCCAGAGATTTCAGAAGATTCAAACCTCGAGCAAATTCATGTTGCCATAGATGGTGCCATCCCTGCTAGCCTTGACAGTGAGCAAAGAGACAATAAGCACACAGCTAACAGACGTGAAGGAACTCACCAGACCATCGCCACTGAATCAGCAATCAGCAACAGCCATCCAATATCCAACCACCGTGACTCCTATCTTACCGCCAAGAGTACTTCTGATCCACCGACATTTATAGAACAAGCCAATACAATGGGCAATCGTGTCGACTATTTAACAGCTAGCAGTCCTAATTCACCCAAAGACGGCGTGTACACGAAACTTAAGAAAGAGCAAAATGACTGAAGATTGAAACGTCAATGGAACATCTTGTGCCCCTGAATATCACTGTAGATTGGTTGATATTGTTTTTGAGATTTATTATACTCGGGGTGTTGAAATACTCGGTCTGCGCTATTCCTCAATATGTAGTAGGTAGCTTGATATTATAGTGGAAATTGTTATCATGCATTATCATTGATTGGTATCGGAAGCACTTTTTTCTGTGTTTTTTATTATTATTTATAATTTCGGAAAATCTGCAAATGATAGGTTAAACAGGTCATATACCTAGAGAACTGCAATGTGTTCCCTCTGCCATAGTAGCCGTGTACCAAGAAAACTTCAATGTGTCCCCTCTGCCTGGCAGTGAAATATGTTTTCTAGTAACCGATTCATCTTCTCAGCAGGCTCAGCACATAATGAGCAGCACCAGGATGTTACACTTGTGAACACAGGTGGATGCAACTGCCATTGTGTAATCTTTGGTGAATGTACATATATATGTGTTTCCAAAATGTGAATTTTCATGATAATATTATTTTGAATTTGTTGACTGAATTTTTGGATTATAGTTTAATGGTAAGGTGCGCTGACCAGTATACAGGTAGAGTCTTAAGATTGGTGCTAGCAGCAAGTAAGAGTTTGGAGTTGTCTCTTATCAGGTTTTCACAAATCCATTCAAGATTGTGCCAAACGCTGATCTAAAATATTAGGAAGGCGTCGAAGATGACTATGTATGTACATACATTTAATTGTAGTTACTTTTTGTCTTTTCTTCTTTCTCGATGTGTTTTCGACATTACATGTGAATGTATACTATCACATCGTCTCTTATAACTCTGACGATTGGTGTTTGTGCATCTAAAATGTGTTATACTTGTAATCATGTGCGGACAGTGAGAAGTAAATAAATAATAAATGTATATGCGTGCTACGGTAATGAGTGATAGATATGGAGGATATAATGTAGAAAGTGTAAAGTATAAGCGTGGGTAGGAGAGAATATATAGAATGACACGTATTGACCTTTGTGTATCATTAAATCACGTGAATGGAAGGAACCCTGAACCTGCGCTTGCGTACCGGAAACACCATTGCGCAGGGTGAAAGATAGCTTCCGATTACGGGATTTATTGATTGGCAAAAATCAAGGGTCAATACGTGTCATTCTGCACATTATAGATGAACATGTTAAGACAAATTGGAGTTTGCGTGGACATTTCTGTGACGTCATAATTCGAGGGCAAGCAAGTGTGAACATGTTTGGTGAAAGCCGATACATCATCAAAGTGGGTGTAGGGTAGTGAATGCAGACAGAGAGAGGGGGGGAGAGATAATTAGATTTAACGTCTCGTTCAGCATATATTTTGTCTATATAGCGACATGCAATAATCAATTGTTGACAAATTATCTGTTATGAGCCTAACTTGTCATGCCGGCGGTGCCCTCTGATTGCAAACACCATATCCAAATATTTAGCAAATGAGACCGTAATCTCAAAGCTCCAAATAGCTCTTTCCGGTTTTCCAAACTCAGACACTTTATAAACAGCTGGTAGAAAGACATCTTCATATACAAGGCGACTACTCCGTTCACACTTCAAGTTATCCTTGATATATCAGCCAATCGGTTCAGTTCAAAATATTTTATAAATAGACGCGAAACGTCATTGACCTCGAATCCATTTGAATTTCAAAATGAGTAATATTAGAGGGCTGTTGATTGGCTCCCCAATCTATATGGCCACACCTACCATCATATTAGGCGGAATGACGTAACTATACTGAGAGAATACGTCACCCAACACACAGTGGTTTGTCAGGTTATGATTGGCTCATCTCTTTCTACAGCAGATGCATGTCAAACCTGACGTCTCCGGCAGAATACGACTTTGCAGAGACAACGAGCATGCCCAAGAATTGGCGCCTCAATCTTTGATTTAAACAGTATATTTATTTCACCAGGGAAACAGGGATCGGCGAACAGGCAGCGCTTATTTGAACGCCTCTCCCAACATACATATTACACATACATGTACAATAACAAGATGACAGACAACAGTGAATATGATAAGAAACAGTTACAAACATAATAATTAACATGCAGCTGCGTACACACACACACACACATATATATATACCTCAGAATAAATGAGAAAGATATAATTATAAAAGTCGAAATGTACGTGTTGAAAATATGGACAAAAATAAGATTTTTTTTCTCCCCAAAGGCGTTTGGCTGACGATAAACTAAATAAGTTTATTCACAGTACACCCAGTATTTCGGGCTTGATTGTTCATTTTCGAAGGACTTTTACAAAGGCGGTACTAAGACTAGAGGGCTAGACCGACTTTTCGCCATGTGACTTTAATACACAACACTAATACCCCACAGGGGGCGAATTATTTGTATTAATTATAAAACAAAGCCAAAGGCTAAACTGTGCTAAGTTGTAACATGTTGCGGTCACGTGCTATGTTACCAGACCATGTTTGGCCTGGTAACCGCGACTATATATGCTCGTTTGAATGTAATATTTACTTGTAGAAGAACATCCAAAGATGTGAAAACGTTTCAAGTATAATACAGTATCGGAAACTCCATCATGCTATCTTTGTATAGTTATTTATTTATATAGTTTTACCACATACAAAGGCAGCTCTGCTGTATATCTTCACTTGTGGAGATTTTTTTCATATATATATATACATAGATAGATAGATAGTTTTATTGCACTTTTATGCCCGAAGGCTAACGGCATCCCCCAATACATATTAAGAGCACATACAAATATTACTAAAAAATACATATTTGTACTCAGATCTTGTGGTCAAAGTAACAAAAAAGATATCTTAACATTTATTTGTACTTATAAACCAGTTGACTTCGTCATGATTTTTTAACAATATTATATTTGCCGCACACAATGGCAGTTTCGCTGCATTTATTTACTGTATACATATATATATATATAGTATAGATCTACATATGATATTATTAATAAACCTTCTGAATTCATACGTTAATCGTTAATAACGATTAAATAACACGGTATATATTTTAGGTTTTATATCGCTTTTACAAAAAGATGTTATTTCGATATATATATATATGTAGTACGGATTCATGTCAATAAATTCTCCGAATCATAAGGCTCCATATTAATTTTTACAAAAAGGCCTTGCAATCAGTGTGTGGTGATACTTGGCTAATAATGACGCGGTACATATTGATTATAACCTCGATGTACAGATAGAGGCGGTCATGTTACATAATTGTATTGATTTTAGTACCTGTCGATGTGAACGTATACGGCTGTATAGTGGTAACAGCTGTGATAGAATAAATAGCGATGGCACGGTTTGAATATAGGAGGGCGTTTCAATTATAGCCTTCATGAGTTATTTCAATCAGTGTATGGTAACATTGGGTTTTGAATGTTTATACTTCTTATATTTACAGAACGATATCGATTGAGTTAGGGTATGTAATTAACGATCAACGTATAGTGGGAGTTGAAAGTGTATACCGTGAAATAAATCATTATTTGAGAACCGCTTGTCAAATTATATACGGGTAATAGTATTCGATTTATATCTTACTTCGGAATGGCGAATTTACTGAAAAATACCATCGAACCTAAAGAATCGTCCGTAAGTATTACAATTTTATTACGACTTACTCGCCGACAATACTGATATGTTTAATCACACGACTTGTAAATTATCTAAATTTCGATTATAGCGGAGTTCAATATAATGATCGCTCACTTTTAATATCTCAATTGTATGTTTTTACAGGATAATAACTCTGTATGGGCTGGATTCGTACGAGAAAATGCGGACATTTTATGTAGTTCCGGTTGGCCCAGTTTGGCGAATGTATTTGCCGTAGGTGCGGTCGTTGAAACACGAACGGTTTATAATGACGATGACTGGAATGCGGGTATAAGAAGTCCGACAACCATTCTCCTAAATGATTCCCCTTCACTTCCGGAGATTAAAACACGCAAATGTGTGGAAGAATTATCCCGTTTATTCTCGCCCAGAGTTTGCAAAAACTGTAACCAGTCATTAGGCGTCGAAGTTTGTGGAAAATGTCGAGTTAGTTTATGCCGAGATTGCGCATGTTTCGCCCGGCAGGTGCCATTGGAGAATGTTATTTGTCCAACCTGTTGTAGTTGTGAGTTTTGTGGTTATTGGCGAATGAAACTTTCCAAATAATCAAAACCAATAATAACAATAAAGAGTTGCTACACCTATCTATGGATGGTATATTTATTATCACTGGATACCCGTTGTAACCGACTATCGTCCATATAAAGTCATATCGAAACGACTCTGGACGGTGGCTGAAAGAAAGAAGAACACAACTTCGGTTGTTAAAGTTCAAAGTATATATTTATTTATACAAATTAATTTAGTAATGACAGTTTCAAAACGAAAATACAAACTGAGCAATCCTAATACCCAAGCGTCAATTTCAGTTCCATAACCCTGTGAAAGAGCTGAGGGTATATCGATAACGAATGCAACGGTACGCCCTGGTGGCGAAATCAACTAATCAAAGGATTTGATCGGTTGTCTCGTGTACTCGCGCGGTAAAAGTCTGTTTATTAAGAATTTACGCATCTCAACGGCAGACTCTTCAGCTTCACCGTTTGATAAGTCGTCTTCCTCACGCATCCGTTTCTTAGTCGCCATTACTTTGCCAAGTCAATTTGAATCTTGCATTTAATTTCCTCGATTTCGGTGAAACATGCGCATTGGAACAGCTAGTGTGTGCGGAAACTCAGAGTATACACACCTTAATCTTGAGTAAGTACATACATTGTTTAAAATATACATATTAAGGCAGTGTGACGTCTCAGGACCTAGATATGATCTCAACAGACCACCATAGAATCTCATGATTCATTTATGGTTTACCCTGTGTGAAAAGATCGTAAGAAAATGACAAAAAAATATTTTCCGACACTGTTTCCAGTGGTCTTCCATATGAACCTGATTTAAGCACATCTTATTCCCTCTGATCCATGTTGTTCTCAGTTCAATTACTTAATTTATATTTTATGAATGGGTATGCGCGTGCAATTATTTCAGGAGACTAATGAACTATGGTAATTGAAAATCCTTAGCCTCCTTCAACTTTTCTGAACAACTCAATAAATTTAACGTCATTCAGTATTCAGCCGTTGTCCATTAAAGAATATCCGCATCCATAATTCAAAGACCTATTCCATATTCTATACAACAAAATTAGCCCCAAATTCAGAAAGACAATCATAGTATACATGAACATAGGCTGGTTCCCTGCTGGTCATTATGCAGTCAAATTCGATCGGCCTAACAGCCCTTATACTCAGGGCTGTTAGGGATTTTTTGGTTCACATTCTTCCAAAAGCACCAAATTTGGCCCATATGTCGCCCATACCATACTATTTCGATTTTTGATGGGCGCCAAGACGGGCGCCACCTAGGGCCGCCATATTTGGCGAAATTCAATATGGTCGCCACCCGGGTTAGAAGTCAATCGTAGTTAAATAACTAAAATGGCTAGAAATATGAATAATAGCACTTTTTAGTGGTTTGGGGGGTCGGAGAATCTGATTGTGATCTTATTTCAACGATTTGAGGTCCAGGTCACCCTTTAAGGTGACCCTAAAGTCATTTTGGGGACAAATTCGCCATTATCAGTGGTTTTGGGGCAAGATATGTAAACTGCCTCATTCTATTGGTTTCCAGGGTTGAGTAACCCGAATCTGGCCTTATTTTGGCTATTCGGGGCAATATTTCATTTGAAAGTCGTGATAGAGGTCATCCGAACAACCAGAGGTCAATGGTAGGTATAACACCAAAAGAACCACAAATAATACCATAGAGGCTTGTGGCATTCTCCGATTCTGATCTTATTTTGAAGATTTGAGGTCACCCCATTCTGGGGTCAAAGGTCAAAGATCAACAGTTACCACTAAGAACAATCGAAAGAAGATTATTCAGGAACAAATTATACTAAAATACTTCGGAGATGACATCTGCTGACAAAATGCTATAACTATGCCGCTAGGTGTATTTAAATGTTCGAAATACAATACAAAGACCGCTTTAGCAACAATATACCAATGATTATTAGTACCTATACCTTCTGGCTTGCGCTCTCAAGAAGCTGTGAAGTCGGGTCGCACCCAGTAAGGCTGTGGAAGAGAAGTAGTGGCAAGGATTTGACGGACCGAGATCGGAACAAATGGTATGGACTGGAATGTCACAATATTTTCCCCCTGTACCGAAGTCCATTAGAGTTCCGAGAGACCGACGGTCTCCAAAGACCGGACATCGCTGTCCATCGTGCGAACATAGGCTGTTGTATGACCCTCCTCCGTGGCATGTTCTAGATGCAGGAGGACCCTGGTGTCCGCCTCGGAATGGTTGCACGGTTGAAGTATTGTGAGGTCACAACGCCTGTTGAAGAACACTGACTCAAAACGGGTGCACAGAAGGAGCTTTCCGCTCATGTCAGTCTTGGAGATCTGTGTGCTGATGAATGAGAACCGCTCCTTTTTGTTAACATTTTTTAAGAAGCCGCTGATCCATTCATACTTCGGGATTTTAGGGGTTCAGGAAAAAGTATTGTGGCATTCCAGTCCAGATCATCTGTTCCGATATTGGTCCGTCAAAGTCCGTGGCACTACCTCTCTTTCACAGCTTAGCGGAGTGCAAGACGACTTCACAGTTTCTTGAATGTGGCAAAAGACCGCCTGGGCAGCCTGTACAAGCATATCGGATCCCACCGACACACTAGTAGCTCTCACGCATGATCCTGACACTCTCGGGTCCGTGCATATGGAGCTTATAGAACGCTTCATCGTACTAATGTACAGCAAGGGATGTGGTGCAGCCGGTGAATGGGGCCAAGCATCACCTCTTCACAACTGCAACCAGATCGCTGGAAAACATCCCACCTCCCAAGCCGCGCTTTTCCAGCATGTGAACCGAGCGCTGCTGCAAGCGAGTTTCTACTGGAGTCGCTTCACTCCAGCAGAAAATCCCTGACTTCAGTGAGTGGAGCTGGCACAAAGATTGCACCAGTACATGGCAACCGCTATGGACCACTCTCAGCGACACTTCTATGGTATATGCCATTCTCATGCACTGCGGTTGACTCAAGGCATGCACGGGAAGGTGCAAATGCAACTGTGCCGATGTCCGATACACGACCCTCTGCAAATGCGAAGGCGGGTGCGTTAATAACGAGGGCGGGGATGACAAGTATTATTTATTGCTGGCATCATAGAGCGCAAGACAGAAGGCATAGGTAGCGGTCTTTGTTTTGTATTTTGAACATTTAAATGCACGTAGCGGCATAGTTATAGCATTTTGTCAGCAGATGTCATCTCCGAAGTATTTTAGTAACATTTGTTCCTGAATAATCTTGTTTCGATTGTTTTTAGTAGCAACTGTTGATCTATGACTTGTAATTCTCAAATGAGGTGACCATGACCTCAAATCGTCAAAATAAGGTCAGAATCTAATTCTCCGATGCCACAAAGCCCTATGGTATTATTTGTGATTCTATCCCTTTTGGTGTTTCCTATAATTGACCTCCGGTTGATCTCTGTTTCGGGTGACCTCTGTCGTGCACCTCACATGCAATATTGCCTCAAATTGTCAAAATATGGCCAGATTCGGGTTACTCAACCCCGAAAAAATCGATAAAATGAGTTAGTTTGTATATCTCGACTAAAAATGACGAATTTGACCCCAAAATGACCTTTAGGGTGACCTTGACCTCAAATCGTTGAAATAAGATCAGAATCAGATTCCCCGACACCGATAACCACTAAAAAGTTGTATTAATCATGATTCTATCCATTTTGTTGTCTTGAAAACGATTGACGTCTAACCCGGGTGGCGGCCATAATGAATTTCGCCAATATGGCAGCCCCAGGGGGCGACTACCTTGGCGCCCGTCAAAAATCGAAAAGGTATTGTATGGGCGACATATGGGCAAAATTTGGTGCTTTTGGAAGAATCTGAACCAAACAGTCCCTTTTATGCCTTAACACCCCGGACTATTATAGCTGACGTAGTGTGGACTCGTGCGTGTCGATTTCGGGAACACAACATACAGGTGCTGGACGCTTCGATTAATTGATCGACTAACGCATTTTTGTCAGGTATAGAGCTGCTAACTTGTGATTACATGAGAATTTACTCCGCTGCACGAAAAATCTCCACAATTCTATCGTTTGCAGTATAATAGAATAGACATAACTGCTTATATAGCGATGCAATGGGTCTTCACGTCTGATCACTCAGGCCTGCAGCCTTCGTGGCCAAACTTATAAGGCTCGTCCTGTTGCCTAGCAATCTATCTCACTTGTTTTACCCCAGTAAAAAGCAATTATTTCTTAATCGAACTGTGATTGTTCACAATTTTTTTCATTATCTGCATTGTTGTACAATTTCTTACAGTTGATTGTCTCTCTCTCTGTTATTCATTAAATGGTTATCCCATGATGAAGTCTCAATTATCTGCATTAAATCTATATTTTTTATCATTTAGAAAGTGATCGTATAACAGTATTTTCGTTATTTTGGGATAACACTATCTTAGAATAGCACAAATTCTAGGGCTGAAAATTTGGTCGAGTCCCGTGCGGGATACGAACCAGCGACCCCAGAGTTAGGCACCTAATCGCCAGCACTGTATGTCGGCGATCCAAACCACTCGGCCAACAGGCCTCCCGCACGGGACTCGACCAAATGTTCAGCACTAAATTTTTCGTGCTATTCTAAGATAGTGTTATCCCAAAATAACGAAAATACTGTTGCATTAAATCTGATTAAAAACAATCCTGAAGTCGCTATACTACTAGATCTGCTCGTTTGGGATAAACAATCTGTAGATAATGTAAACTTGTTTATTTTTATACCTTTGCCGGGCGATTCAAAATTCAACGTAACTGTCCATTCATCCCGGCACAGCGAGATGATGTCCCGCTTCTTTCTCAATTCTGATTGGTCAGTCGTGACACGCCTCCGGCAGGAGAGGTCACACACTGATCAGCTGACTAATCAGAATTGAGAAATAAGCGGGCCATCACCTCGCTGTGCCGGGATGAATGGATAGTTACGTTGGATTTTGAATCGCCCGGCAAAGATATAAAATTGCACAAATTTACTAATTTGACGACGGTAAAATATAGAGTGACAATTGTGGAATATGCTGATGTATTTTGTTTGGATGTAAACCGTTTATTTCTCGTTTCACCCAAAGTGCATTTTACACCTTGGTATTTTTATATAAAGCATGGGGTTAGGTATAGAGACCCCATATTTCGACACTTCATCCTTATACCACCGCCCACCCCCCCCCCCCCGCCAAAAAAAAACACCTCTGGTTTTGAGGGCATGTGGCCGAGAGTAGAAGAAGTAAAATATTAAGTGGCTAAATTATGTTGATCGAAAACAGACTAACGAATACTGGTACCGGTAACCAAAATACATGGATGGAATCAGTGTTGGACGTAGGGCGGTGAAGGGGCGGGGTGATGATTAATAATAATTAAATGACATAACGCAAATATAAGGATACAGCATGTTTTATTTTTGTCTCGACGAAACAGTCCATTTCAATGATATTCGCGCCCGTATAATTGTCATACTTTCTCTTCTCTAGACAGTGAGAAACGAAATTGCTCCTAACAAATTACAAGCGGCTGGTCCGTCATCCATTAAAGAACATCCGCGTCCATAATCCAAAGACTTATTCCATATTCCATATAAAAGTATTAGCACCAAATTCAAAAAGACAATCATAGTATACACTCACTCGTGTTTCTTGCAAACGGTCTGCGCGATCGTCTCGGATCTGCGAAAACGGTAAAATATACACCACACGAAGCTCAGAATAGTGGTTTAATTGCCATGACACCACGTAACTGCAACAATCCAAGAACGATAGAACGGACATGCAGCAATAATGAATATCGATCACAGAGAAACCGAGTTTGTATTTGGGTTCTTATATATCCCTGTCGTATATATTTGTTACGTTGATATTCATAGCAAAATGTCTTAATGATTTACACAAAGTAACTTTGGGTCGCCATCTTGAATCATCACCGGCTGTTCCGATTGGCTGGTCGTCTGATGAGGACAGAGGTCGGTGGATATCCGCCCGATACTCGATCGCTTTCGTCCCAGTAACATAGAAATCTGTACTCTTACAAAAGAGCGGATTCCAGTGGTCAACGGAGTGGACTGAATGTTTCAGCCTCAACAACATAATCACACAACCACCTCGTAAAAGATCTTTTTCGCCCGGACTGTTGAACCACCTCGGACGGTCTCTTGATCACTCACGATGTTTTCGGTGTGATCAATTGTGGTCACATTTTCTTGTGTCTGACTTATTTCTGTGTTGGTAGGACGAGACAAGTCTTGTATTCTCCGATTGAGTTCATTCTCGTCCACATAAGTCAGCATATCATCCTGTGACTCGAAAGTGTCGTTAACTGGTATGCCTGTATTTGCATTGGATGCCGGGTGACATGGTTCATTACGTGGTCGACTAACCTCGCAATCCAGGTTATTACGGATGATCGAAGGCTGGGTTTGAGCACCGTCGCCGTTGTTGAGTTGAGGTCCTGTCGTCTCCTGGGCTTCCATCTCGTAATCCTCGTTCAATTTCTTCTGCTTTTTGCGGATAACGCAGACAAGGACGATGGGCAATGTCGTAATGATAAGGCCACAAACACATCCTATAGCAATGACCACTT
>JAVTVY010033785.1:0-14427 GCA_036873755.1 Hanleya hanleyi | reverse complement strand
AGGGAAGGCGTCCAGAGATATTGCCTTGAACTGCCAATACTTTGTGTTGCTCTCCAATCCCATTGACAGAGCACAAATCCGTGTGTTTGGTAGTCGAATTTATCCTCAGAACATTGACCATTTTATGCGGGCGTTTCAAGAAGCGACAATTCGTCCGTACGGCTACCTGATCGTAGATTTAAAAGCCCATACCCCCGAAGATCGTCGGCTGACGACCCACCTGTTACCCGGCGAGGAATCACCACAACGGCATATACCCCTACACCATCCGCCGAGTCCACTCCTGGCAGAGCAGCAGCAGCAGCCCACCCCCATACAGGGGGTCCGCTTCATACCATCAGTCCCGGAATATCACCCAACCGTGAAGGCCCAACCCGAGGTTGAAGAACATAATGTAAACTCGAGGCTATGGAAGGATTTGTTCAAAGAAAGTATGGACGCCGAGATGGGCGAGATTTTGGAGGCCACAGGAAACAAGTTTCAACGCAAAGGGTATTCGAAAGAGGAAGCTGCAATTTTAGCCCATAACAGATTGGCACCCAGACTACGACGGGCTTTACGTCAGCAGTATGTCGACTTACTGACCCATATGAAATTGTTGGATAAGGACTCAGTCCATATGGAAATTGAAAGAACAGCGTCGATGTTGAAAACCTCGGGCATGAACTGGAAAGCGGCGTATGTCAGAGCAATAGCACAAAAGAAACATTTGTTCGAACGCATCATTAAACAACGTTAAAGCATTAAGAAAGTGTGTTAAAGCGTTGAGACGAGCGTTAAGGCGTAACGACGGGCGTTGACGGGCGTCACTGCATTTCGATGAATTGGTGTCAATTCCATGAAATCAGAGCTTCTGAGCTAATTCACCAGGGCGTTGAAGCGTTGAGCTAAGCGTTGATGGGCGTTACTGTCTATAAAAGCGAGCGTATTCCCAAAACACGCACAGTCGACGTTCAACCGTCAACATGGCTTATACTTGTTCTGAGTGTGAACGCACGTTCACCAGACATTACGATATGATGCGACACCAGAAAAATATACATGGGACTGAAGACGCCGAGGAGCCCGTTGAGGCAGATTCTGATACAGAGATTGATGAGAGTGCATCGACTGATACCGAATCCAAGATGGCTGACAGTCTATCTACTGATATGGAGAGCTTGACCTCAGAGAATCAGCCTTCATCCCAGGAAAGTGAGGCAGAACCTACCTTCTGGGATCGTATTGTGACAGCAGCCATCAATACTTACGCTGCAGCGATCGAGGACGCCGGAGAGGATAATTTACAACAGACGTACACCCAAATGCGCCCCCGCATCAGGAAAACAGCCATGGCGATCTATGAACAGTATACCTTACTACCGCTTGAAATGAAAGGGGACCCCACGCACAGATCCATCATGAAGACCAAGCGTCACTTGGAAGAGGATATGGGTTTACCACCCACAGAGGCCCTGGAAAACGCGATCAGAATGCGCAAACAACTGTTTCAGGACATGCTGCCCGAAGAATATCCAGGCCTGTCCGACGATGATTAGAATAAACGGTTCAGAATGAACATGACCGAAGAAGGAACTCTCTGAAATGGCGACTTCTGATTGGACAAGAATACATCTAACGGACAGGAACGAATAGGACAGATGCAAATGGCGGTCTCTGATTGGACAAGAGTCTTTCTTGAATTGTAAACATACCCAACGCGGCTCCCCAGCGTGGGTATGTTATGATGGAGGGGAAAATAAACTATATGAAAAAAAACTTGTTGTTGTTGTTGTTCCCTCATGTGTCATCCTTGTTGTTGTTGTTTTCTCTCTCTCTCCGGTCTATATCATGGCGTCAAAACGTCTAGCAGGACCCATACAAGGACCAGTTTTCGACACTAGGTGACCACATCCCGACGGAATGGCCAGTTTTCGACACCGGATGTGCCGCCATCTTGAACATACGTGCCGCCATCTTGGATATGGCCCATAATGCACCGGGTCAAAATACTCGCTTCTGATTGGCTGAGAGCTCTGTGACGGATTTGAAATACTCGCTTCTGATTGGACGAGAGCTCCGCATTGCGTCTGCGCATGCGCAGAATGATATTCCTACCGCACCATCTCGACCCCAAATACCTTCATGTACTGCCCGAAAATGGCCACTTTCGCTACTACTCGTACCGATGACGTCACCGATGACGTCACAGATGACGCGAACATCCCTCAAATCGGAATGTACACCCCGAGAACTACAAGATGACACCTTCCAGGACGCATTCGAACCGTGAATAGCCCATCTCGACCCCAAATACCTTCATGTACTGCCCCAAAATGGCCACTTTACTTACTACAACCAACTGCGCGTGCGCAGATTAACGCGACTTTCATTCAAAAACACACCATTCTGACTCTACCCCACACAAGCTTCACTTTGACACCTCACACGACCCATTCGAACCGTGATTAGCTCATCTCTAACCCAAACACACCCCTACATAGCACCCAAAATGCCTGTTTTCTATACTACGGCCAGACTGCGCATGCGCAGACTATTGAACACGGACGAACCATTAGTGTAGTCAAGTGCTCCTCCACGAGAGCTTCAAAATAAGACCTCACTCGACCCCATTGGACCATTAGGGACTCACCTAGACTCCAACATGTCCACCCCGTATGGGCCTATACACCCATGGCCTCAGTCCATAGTTGCGGATTTTTGGTCCCCCTCAAATTCTTTGAAATTAAAATTCCACCCGGTTTGACCCCATGAGAATTTTTGTTGGCTTTTTGTTTATTGATATTTGTGATATCATTCAGTTGACTAGTTGATTTGCTTCAAATCAGTACATGGTATTTTGCCAGTAGGATTGGCCCATGCCTCACTATGCAGATGGAAGTGTGAAAGTGTGGCTGTGAATTGGGGCCATTTTCAGCTTACGAGCACATGGCATACTTTACGGTGTAAAATCGAGCTTGAAAACCGCGTGGTCGACACCCTATTTTCTTTGCCAATTTTTGTTGGTCCTTGGACTGGGCACACTGTCGGTGAGTTTCAGGACAATTGAATAACAAGTTTTTTCTTTGGTGGAGGGGGAATATTACCCATTTTGGACCAATTTTAGAGGATTTTCCTGAAGTTTGAAGCAAGTTCAGTATGGGTTATGGGGACCCTGATTTTCGTCAACAAGGCTTACATCTGTCTCGGCTTTATGACAAGAGCCTACTCTTTCAGAAAATATATAGTTCTATGGGGGTTCTCTAATAACACGGTTGCTGTTTAGCATAAAATGAACCTGCCTACTGTTTAATTTCAGATGCCATGGCCCTTCTGTAGACTGCACCCTATATGACAGAACAGGCACTTTCTCAGGTAACATTAAATTTGCATATCTGACTAAAAAATTTCCATCCAGAACTAATATTGTTTACTATCAAGTTGAACACAATTCAAAACAATGCTATTCACACCCAACACAGGACTGAAATTAAGCAGCACAGGGGCTTGGGCTAGAAAGGGGGGAGGGGTAACTCTTAGCATGGCCAGGAAATATCTGTTAAAAGGTGTGTAGAATTGCCAACATCCATGTTGGTGTTTTATCGGGGGAGGGAGGGAGGGGGGTTCAATTGTCCCAGGAATTTTTCAAAAGTTTTAGTGTCACAGAATAATTCCTCTGGGACCATTAAAACAGCCCTACCCCCCCTCCCCATAAAACCAGCATTGGAGTTGGCAATACTATACTATACACAATGTAACAGATATTCCCCTGTTAAGAGTTATCCACCCCTCCCCCCCTTCAAGCCCAAGCCCCTGTGCTGGTTTCATAATTCCAGTCCTGTGTTGGGTGTGAATATCATTGTTTTGAATTGGGTTCAACATAATTGTAAACAATATTAGTACTGAATGCAAAATTTTCAGTCAGATATATTCAAATTTGACATAGCGGTCTAGCCTGACAAAATGGCGTCGCAAAACTGTCAAAATATGAATGGGGTAGGGGGAAAGGTATCGCTCTGTTTTATCTTAATATGACTTTCAACCATTGAGTGTCATATATCATTATACTTGTACAGACCCATAGATTGAAAAGAGTAGATAAAAAAAAATCCACAAAAAGTACCCTTCACTTAAAGGCCTCAGTCCATAGTTGCGGATTTTTGGTCCCCCTCAAATTCTTTGAAATTAAAATTCCACCCGGTTTGACCCCATGAGAATTTTTGTTGGCTTTTTGTTTATTGATATTTGTGATATCATTCAGTTGACTAGTTGATTTGCTTCAAATCAGTACATGGTATTTTGCCAGTAGGATTGGCCCATGCCTCACTATGCAGATGGAAGTGTGAAAGTGTGGCTGTGAATTGGGGCCATTTTCAGCTTACGAGCACATGGCATACTTTACGGTGTAAAATCGAGCTTGAAAACCGCGTGGTCGACACCCTATTTTCTTTGCCAATTTTTGTTGGTCCTTGGACTGGGCACACTGTCGGTGAGTTTCAGGACAATTGAATAACAAGTTTTTTCTTTGGTGGAGGGGGAATATTACCCATTTTGGACCAATTTTAGAGGATTTTCCTGAAGTTTGAAGCAAGTTCAGTATGGGTTATGGGGACCCTGATTTTCGTCAACAAGGCTTACATCTGTCTCGGCTTTATGACAAGAGCCTACTCTTTCAGAAAATATATAGTTCTATGGGGGTTCTCTAATAACACGGTTGCTGTTTAGCATAAAATGAACCTGCCTACTGTTTAATTTCAGATGCCATGGCCCTTCTGTAGACTGCACCCCATAGCCATGCAGTATAGGCCTATGGGCCTACCCAGGCCTCGGTGACTTTTTTCAAAAATTTCACCGATTCGCTCCGCAACACTTCCTATCGTGTTCTAAATGACGAGACGAGTAAAACGAGACCCCACAACCCTACCGCAAATGTATAGAAGTACGTTTCCCAGGGGATAAACATTGAACCTATACCCCAGTATGGGACTATATGGGGCTCGGTGACTTTTTTCAAAAATTTCACCGATTCGTGCCGGGACACTTCCTATCATGTTCTAAATGACGAGACGAGTAAAACGAGACCCCACAACCCTACCGCAAATGTATAGAAGTACGTTTCCCAGGGGGACAAACATCGATCCTAATACTCCCAGTATGGGCCTATATGGGGCTCGGTGACTTTTTTCAAAAATTTCACCGATTCGTGCCGGGACACTTCCTATCATGTTCTAAATGACGAGACGAGTAAAACGAGACCCCACAACCCTACCGCAAATGTATAGAAGTACGTTTCCCAGGATGGTCCTATACCTCCCATACCCCATATAGGCATTTTCCCGTAATTTAGGATAAAGTCCGTATTCCGTATTTTTTCAGGAAAATTTTTACATACACCCACCCTGGAACTAGGGGGAGATAACTCTATTGATAGACAAGCCCCGTTAAGCCCGGCGACCTATATACCCCTCATACCCCATATAGGCATTTTCCCAGGTTTTTCGATAAAGTCCGTGTTCCGTTTTTTTTTTTTTTCAGGAAAAATTTTACATGCACCCACCCATGACTGGATGCCCCTTCACATAGGCTTCACATGGATACCTCACTCGACCCCATTGGACCATTAGTGGCTCCCCTAGCTCCCAAAACGTCTATTTCCATACCCTTGGGCCACCGCGCATGCGCAGAATGCCGATATGTCAACCCCACACCCAGTCCATTAGATGCCTCTTCATGAATGCTTCACATTGATACCTCACTCGACCCCATTGGACCATTAGGGGCTCCCCTAGCTCCAAAAAGGCTATTTTCATACCCTTCGGCCACCGCGCATGCGCAGAAGGCCGCTATTTCAACCCCACACCCAGTCCATTAGATGCCCCTTCATGAATGCTTCACATTGATACCTCACTCGACCCCATCGGTCCACTAGGGGCTCCCTAGCTCCAAAAAGGCTATTTTCATACCCTTCGGCCACCGCGCATGCGCAGAAGGCCGATATTTCAACCCCACACCCAACCCATTAGATGCCCCTTCACATAAGCTTCACTTTGATACCTCACTCGACCCCATCGGACCATTTTATCTAGGGACTACTTTTTCTCCGCGGAAGCTTTTTCCCGCGACCGCATCACCACCAAAACCGCATCACCGCGGATGAATACATGGAACTATTTTTGACCTGGAAAAATTGGAACTCTCCTGTGCTGGAGGTAGCTTTTTGGTCAATTTGAAATACTCGCTTCTGATTGGACGAGAGCTCTGTGACGGATTTGAAATACTCGCTTCTGATTGGTCGAGAGCTCCACACTTGCTCCACAAATTCATCTCATTTGCATAAATCGGCGGGAATCGGTCTTTTATATACTACTCGTTGATTTACCGCTTTTCAATTCATTTCTTTATTTCGCATGGTATTTGCGCAAATGGTTAAGTATCCAATATTCACTTAATTTGTATTCATGTGATATCTATTCATATTTCAGATGATGAGATATACGTACGACTGAGGAGTGATTCATAACTGACGAGCTCATTTCCTGCTCCATTGAGGAGTTCATTTCCATACATTATTGAATTTGTATACCTTTAAAGATCGTCTTTACAACATCTTTTTCACACGGATATCCGAAAGTTTCGTAGTCTTCTGACGAATTCTTAATAAAACATTATGCGAGAAGGAGACATCTGTTATGGGACTTATGAAGTGAAAATCTGTTTTGTCCTCATGTGATTGCTTCTCAGTAAAATGGTGGCCAGCCTTAAGCAATCTGGTCAGTCTATAACCATGTGCTAATGAACGCTGATCGTTGGGCAATATGGTATTAGTAACCAGGGCCAGTAATTGAGACTTTCGTGGTGGCCCCTGACAACACATTTAAGATGGTTGAGCCAATAACTGGATACAAATGGCGGTTGGAAAATGCCAGTTGTTAGCAGAAACTCTCATTCTCAACCCCATTGGCAATATATGATGCATCCATCCGGGACCGAAAATTCACTGAATGTGATAAAAGAACCGCAGATCATTCTAATTTCGATTTGTACATTTTATGACATGTCCTTCTTGATGTACGTGATGACAATTCGGCAGAGAAATAAAATATTTTCCGAAAATTGCTCTATTTCACTAAATCTGTTTTCGAGCTCTCAATTGCTTACCTTTCCCCACCTCATCATATCTAAATCCCAGAAAGTCATGAAACCAGCCATAGGCAGCTATAATACCGAAGGATACCATCTACAATCGGCACTATACCACTGACTTTATGCGTTCGCATATAGCCTTGTGGGTGGTGACAATATTTCAATGGAATAATAAAGAAACAAAAACATTTAGGCTGATTTTACTAATATGTTTTCAAGTTTCAGCAATCAGCAAGTTTCTGATAAGCTCGCATCTGAAGTGCGATCATTGGACATCAAACCGTTGTACATGGCCCGGGAAAATATGGCCATTGACTGAGACGGATACGGCGTAAAATCCTGCTACTCCGCCCTCTCCTGTCACAATAACAGAAAATCACGAAACTATAGTGGAAGTGTTTATGAAAAATATTTTCTATCCTTGACAAAGATATACATTTATACCTGTACATGGTGGCCGATGAACAGTTTTGTAAAGGAAATACTTTATTTTTGGAAATCGGATATTCTTACATATTGTTGCATCGGAACCTTTGCAGCGGCTATCTCCGTTTGACGACCTTTGACAAGAAAACGTACTAACAAGAGGTCACATGACCCACATACCGATAATCTGACTGCCTTCCTCCCAAAGACATCGAAAGGACCAATATTGCTTTCTGTGCTGTTCTGTAAGTAGTGAGGCTGTCTGGGTAGACCTAAGGGAACCGAAGATGTTAAATATTGGAGATGCCCAATTAGACCCAAAACACATGAGTAGTATATATAGAGCAAATTGAGTTAATAGCGCCTCACTGCGCATGCGCAGAACTGGGTGTGACGTCAGAAGTGTGGTTGTGCGCATGTGTGAGTGAGGGGGCGTGGCCTAATGTGAGTGGGGTGGGTACAAAATGGCGGCCGTTTATTTGACCCACACAACACCAATCGGTCAGATGTGAGTGGGGTGGGTTCAAAATGGCGGCCGTTTATTTGACCCACACGTCACCAATCCGTTGTGTGTGTCAAATAATTGGCCGCCATTTTGAACCCACCCCACTCACTCCGGTGCACGGATTGGTGTTGTGTGTGTCAAATAATTGGCCGCCATTTTGAACCCACCCCACTCACTCCGGTGCACTGATTGGTGTTGTGTGTGTAAAATAAGGGGCCGCCATTTTGAACCCACCCTACTCACCGGGTCATGTATAAAAGCAGTCGATTTTTAGGGAAAGGGGTGTATTTCAATTGGACTTACCTGACCTGCCTGCCTGCCTCCCTGCCTGCCTGCCTGCCTGCCTGCTTGCCTATCCGCTTGTATGGAATGCATGTACTGACTTGGTTCTGGTTTTTTTCCATCACGGTTGTGCGCAGGTGTATGACGTCACTTCCGGTCTGCGTGAATCGGGCGTGACCTGGCACTATGGGATGCATGTACTGACTTGGTTCTGGGTATTTGTCATCACGGGGAGGTCACGTGATCAGTTCAAGGTCATATCCATTTTTTTCCATCACGGTTGTGCGCAGGTGTATGACGTCACTTCCGGTCTGCGTGAATCGGGCGTGACCTGGGACTATGGGATGCATGTACTGACTTGGTTCTGGGTATTTGTCATCACGGGGAGGTCACGTGATCAGTTTAAGGTCATATCCATTTTTTATCGATATGTCAACCCCACACCCAGTCCATTAGATGCTCCTTCACCTAAGCTTCACTTTGATACCTCACTCGACCTGTGGTGTGAGTGAGTGCAAGAATGTATTCATCCGCGGTGATGCAGTCATGTCTGGCGGTGATTCGGTCTCGGGAAAAAGCTTCCTTGCCCAATGCCTACGGACTTTACCGAAGATTCACGGACTTTAACGAAAAGACACGGACGTACACGAAAAGACGCGAAGGTGAACGCCATTGTGGGAAACCTCCCACAGACAGGTCAGTACATGCATTTCTATGTTGTTCACGCATAATAAAGGGATTGATCTGTAATCTGGGTTGTTGTTGTTGTTGTTGTTGTTGCTCCCTTTTTTTGCACTAACCCATCAGAATAGTACGTATCACGGACTACACCCGTAGAGCTACATCTGGTCTATAAAACATGTCCCTCTGGATCCCACACCTTCATTTCTACAGAGCCATGGCGGAGATCCAGCCCCATGCGACTCGCATTTTACAGTATGCCACCGTGGTGAATTCATTCACGGGTTACCGAGCAGTGGTCCGGTCCATGTTTGCAGATGGCGACGACAACGAGGGACGACGCCAGATCCTGAACGAGTTCACAGAAGCGGTCCTCCACAGAGTGCACTCGATGGACAGGCGTGCCATCACTCACCACTACTGGACTATGACAGCCATCCTTGATGCTCGCGCTATGGACCAGGAGCGCTCACGCCGGAACCAGCGCCGGCTGGTTGGCCTCATACTAGTCTGTGCCCTATTCACCCTGGCGCTGTGGTATTGACACTATAAATACGAGGGGAAGAGACAGAGTGTGTATCATTTACCGTTGGACATTGAGAGCAAGCATGTCGCTACCACTACGAGCCATCTTGCCTCTTACACCGAGTGTGCGGTTATACGTGTATGCAGATAAAGTCAAACTGGCGAAAGACGATCTAGCTATTTACTGGACCCCCGCTGAAATGCTATGGAATCCGGTGACACTACAGCGTGATGGGTGGAATAAGTTTAAACGGGTATTGAGCGGAGAATTGGACGGAGAGCTCATCCATCTGGATAATGCCATGTACGTCTATACCCTACCACCCCACCGCATACGTCTAGGCCGGTATAAAGATACGCGCAGTATCAGCCTAACTCTCTCTGTGTGGGTAGCCTTGAAGAAAATAATGCCTATTGTCGACCAGTTATTGTCACCGGACGATCGATCACCTGAGCAATTAGCGTGGGTTCGTGCTATAGAAGAGGCGTTCGCTGAACCGCATGAAAGACTACATGAGGGAGAATTTTGTTTCTGTAAACCCGATACTACTACAGCCGGGAAAAAAGGCCTATATGTAAAGAATGCACAGCGGCTAGAGGGTCAGTATCACCCCGGGAAGAGATCGACACACTTGTGACGGGAGCGAACGAAGGGGAAAGTCCGTGATGCGGCGGTCGGGAAAAAAGGAGACGTCTACAGTGATTAACAGACGGCTTTGCAACAAATAGTTCCTGTGGTCGATAAAGTATTCTCCGCACACGACCCGCCTCTCACAGAATAGGCCCTATAAATACGAGGGGAAGAGACAGAGTGGGTATCATTCTCCGTTCGACATTGAGAGGAAGCATGTCATCACTCCAAGCCATCCTGACGCTTACACCCAATGTGAAGTTATACGTGTATGATGCTAAAGTGACCCTGGTCGAAGATTGTGGAAATATTTGCTTTGAGCACGCTGAGACTCTATCGGATAGGGTGACACTAGAGCGTGATGGCTGGACTAAGTTTAAACGGGTGTTGAGCGGAGAGTTAGACGGACACCTGATTCACCTGGACAGGGCCAACTACGTATACCATACTGCGCTCTATCCACGGGTGGGACGCTATCAAGAGCCGGCTCGAAGTTTCCTCCTAACTCCCTCTCTGTGGTCAGCCTTGGAGAAAATAGGCCCTCTGGTGGACCGGTTATTTATACCCGACGATCGATCACCCCACCAATTGGCATGGGCTCATGCTATCGAACACGCACTAGATGAACGTAATGAAAAAAAAGCGGATGGAGAAAATACTATATGTATAGAATGCGCAGAGGCTGGAATGACAGTGTCACCTGATGAAGCCACCCACACACACATGACGGGCCAGAACGATGAAGAAGAAGAAAAAATCCGTGATGAAGCCGCGGGGCCAATGGCTGAACCCCATGAACAACTACATGAACCCGACGACGATGCCATTGATTACCCCGCTAGACTCAGTCAGCCCAATGACATGACCACCTGATCCTTTGATCTCACGGGGTTCTCCCTATAAATACGAGAGACAGTGAAATCTGGTACCATTCACGTACTGACCATGACGGAGCATATAGTACTGGCGTATTTCAGCTTGACCCCCGAGGTTTTCCTGCACGTGTATGCGGATAAGGTCGATATCATGGAGGAGGTGGTGGGAGACACGGACCCTACACAACCGTGCCCGGCTCACATTCGTCTGTCCCGGGAGGGCTGGACCAAATTCAAACGGGTGTTGTCTGGTGAACTGGACGGCGACCTCATCCACTTGTGTCACGATGTGTACATCCGACGCGGCCCTTTTTGCTCAATTGGCTCGGCTAGATGGAGGTACAGTGCATTTTACCCTTCACCCTGATCTATGGTCTGCATTGGAAGATGCCGTGGTGGATGTGGATGAAGTGCTTATCAAGCGGTCATCAGACGAGTTGGACTGGTCATTGACCATGGCCACTGTGGAAGTCCACGAAGAAAATCAGAAAGAAACTCCGGCCCAAGATATACCCGTTATAAATAAACGATAGAGCCAGGGTCCATCATCATTTTGTCACCATGAAGCGCTGGGAGAAGGTGTTGGATAACTTATACTACAGTCCCGACAGTCCGGCAGCCTATAGTGCATTGTCGGCTCTCTATCGAGCGGCCAAACCCCAGGGGATACAACGTGCCCAAGTCCGAGATTGGTTAAGAAGACAAGACACCTATACCTTACATCGATCTGTCCGTCGCCATTTTCTACGGAACCGGGTCATCGTGGGAGGAATAGATGCCCAGTGGCAAGCGGATTTGGTGGATATGAGCGCCTTTGCCAAACACAACGATGAGAATCGGTATATCTTGACGTGCATCGATATCCTATCCAAGTATGCGTGGGTGGTACCCATCCGGACGAAAACGGGGGCAAATCTCATAGCGGCGTTCAAAGACATCTTCAAGACCGGGCGCAAACCTTTGTATTTGCAAACCGACGAAGGCACGGAATTCCTCAACAGACCGTTCCAAGCCTTTCTCAAGAAACAGAAGGTGTTTTTCTTCCATACGTACAACGAGACCAAGGCTTCCGTGGTGGAGAGGTTCAACAGGACATTCAAAGGCCGCATGTATAAATATTTCACCTATAAGAATACAAGGCGGTACATCGATGTTCTCCCGAAACTGGTGAAGGGTTACAATCGAGCCTATCATCGAAGTATAGAGAGAGCCCCCATTACCGTGACCCAACGCAATGAAGCCCAAGTCCGGCGTGTCTTGTACCCCAGGCCATCGCAGCGAACGACGAAGGCGGTGTACAAGGTCGGGGACCCTGTACGGATCAGTAAAGTCAAGGGCAAGTTCGAGAAAAGTTACTTGCCCAACTGGAGCGATGAGCACTTCCTGATTAAACGGCGCCTACCCCGACAGCGGCGAGTCTATGAACTGGAAGATCTCCAAGGGGAAACGTTGCTGGGGACGTTTTACGACACGGAATTACAGCCTGTTGTAAAAACACAGCAAGACTACTACACGGTGGAGCAGATTTTGAAAACGGAACGTCGACGTGGCAAACTGTTTCATTTCGTAAAATGGCAAGGCTGGCCCAGTTCCTTCAATTCCTGGGTCGCGGCCAACCAGGTGAAACGACTATAAAACCAGACACCACTACCGTCCTCCTTCATTCCACATCCGACCACAGTGCTATGGACCAACAGCAGCTGCCTCTGAAGACAGCGTCTCGCAAAACGCGCAAAGCGCAAGTGGTCTTTGGGGTGCTATTGCTAACCCTGCTGAGTGTGTTGTACGGAGGTGTGTTTTACGACGTAGCCTATGTCAGCACGTTACTTAACCAACTGAGAACACCAGGCACCAGCGAAACGGGTCTACAGAGAGCACCAGTCGTATCGAGCCCAGTCACCACCACCACCACCACACCCCGCGTACAAGCCACGTCGAGCTCTACACCTACACCAAGTACACCTACTACGTCTCAAGACCCACCGGATTTCATCCCTCACAGTGAACCGACCACCCACGTTGTACCTACCCCCAGCACCATCTCTGAACGTGAACAGACAACGACGACCGACGTTGTACCCACCACCACTCCAGTTCACTCGTACGAAATTTACAAGAGCGTGTTACCACGACAACGGATACACCTCAAACCATGGACCCTCGGTGGCAGCATCCCTTCACCTGCGTCATCGCAGGACCGACGGGCTCCGGCAAAACGCACTTCGTCAGGAAGCTCCTTCAACACGCCGACAGCATGATCACTCCACCCATTGCCCGAGTCGTGTGGTGTTACGGAGAATGGCAGGAAGCGTATGCAGCAATGCCCCACATCACGTTCGTGGAAGGCCTACCCAACCTGGCCGATTTGGAACCCGACACCTTGGTGGTTCTGGATGATCTCATGGCGGAGACGGATGCACGGGTCACCCAACTCTTTACCAAAGGCAGCCATCATCGACGGCTCAGCATCATCTACATTGTGCAGAATCTGTTCAGTAAAAACAAAGAACATCGGAATATCAGCTTAAATGCCCACTACCTGGTGGTCTTAAACCCGAGAGATATCACTCAACTGCTGCACCTGGCGAGACAGATGTTTCCCGGCCGCACACCGTTTGCGTTGGAAGCCTTCAAAGATGCCACAACCCCTCAGCACGGGTATATGCTCTTCGACCTCAAGCAAGCCACCCCCGACCACCTTCGACTACGGACCGGCATCTTTCCCGGAGAGACCCACCACGTGTACATGCAAAAATAATGTAAACACATCCACAGTGGCGCCTCCAGCTGGGGTCTGTGCGTTTGATGATGGGGAATAATAAAAAGAATGAATACCACAGCAGGGTTGACTTTGTCTGTGAGGTGGATAAAAAGGGCAGAGTTGTGGGTTCTGGCATTAGTTGTACATGATGTCTGCGCGAGTACGGAAGCACGCTCCCACGCTCCGTGTATTGAAGACGGCCCCACCCGAGTTGGTCCGAACCATTGTACGCGGTGCGGACCCCGACCTTGTACGCTGTCTGTGCGAGATCGGGTACAACCTGTTAAAAGGAAACGTTCCACTGACTCCGGCTCAGAAGACCAAGTTGGCCAAGCATAAGACAGGTCTCCGAACCCTAGTCCACAAGCGGGTCCCTCAAACACAAAAGAAAAAAGGTGTTACAGAAAGGCGGCTTTCTCGGGGCCATCTTAGCACCGTTGGCCGCTTCCGTGTTGGGTCCAGTATTGGGTGGACTCTTCGGCCGACAATGAACCACACGAAAAAATGGTCCTCGTCGAACCACGGTTCCTGCAAAACCTCCAATCACCCTACCCTGTCCCACCTACGGTGAAGACCATAAACAGCTTCGATGGAGAGATGCAACAGATCTTACAGAGAC